>CAUYUJ010016616.1:359553-429553 GCA_963575745.1 Prorocentrum cordatum
CCTGGGCGTATCGCGTGCGTCCTCTGTCAGCGCAGCCGGCCAACCATGGGCCTAAAAAGCGCCCAAAAGGGCCAGATGCCTCCGAGAAGGCCCAAGAGTGCCTCATGCACTCAAGACGGCCTCAGAAGACGTCCCAAGAGCGTTCCAAGAGGCTTTCCAAGAAGGCCCCCAAAGGCAACAATCATTGATTTTCCAAATGTTGTTGGCCCTCTGGCCTTTTTGGCTTTCTGACGCTCAGCGACGGCCCACAAGGCCCACAAGATCGTCGCAAGACGGCCCCAGGAGGCCCCCAAGAGGGCCCTAAGACGGCCCAAGGAGGGCCCAGGAGGCGCCCAAGACGGCTCAAGAGGGCCCAAAGACGGCCCCAAGAGGGGGCACAGATGGGGAACCCGAACGAACATTTTCGAGCTCTCGGCCCCGAGGGGCCCCCAGGAGGCCCCAGGAGGCCCCGAAGAGGCCCCGAAGAGGCCCCCAAGGGGCCCCCAAGATTCTACCGAGAGGCCCCACGAGGCTCCCAAGAGGCTCCCGAGAGCGCCCCGACGAGACCCGAAGAAGCATTCCTGAGAACTCTGATCCACAACCCTGGCGTGGCGGGGTGGGCCAGGCAGAGGCCACTAGATACGCCGCCACCCGCTGGCTTGCCGCAGGGGTGCCCGGCGTGCTGGACGCTCCAACACAGCGCGCAGGCTGCCTGTCTCGTCGGCTTTTTCGCTTCAGATGGCTTCAAGATGGCCTCCAAGGTGGTCAAGATGTCTCCAAGACGGCCGAGATGGCCCCAAGATAACCCAAGATAACCCCAATATTGCCTCCAAGACGGCCCCAAGATACATCCGAGACCGCGAAGATGGCCCCACAGAGCCCCAGACGGCCGAAGAAGCGCCCAAGAGGCGCCGAATACGGCCCAAGAGTTCCAGGAAGGGCCGAAGAGGCCACAATCATTGATGCTCCATATGGTCCATCTGTGTTTGAAGGCGTCTGGCTTTTGCATGTGTTCGGTTCCCCGATGGCCCAAGACGGCTCAAGAGGCACCCAAGATCGCCACAGATCGCCTAAGAGGGCTCGAAGACGGCCCCACGACGGCCAACGAGGCCTCCAAGATGGCCCCAAGAGGGCCCCAGGACGGCCCAAGACGCTTCCAAAACGGGGAAGATGGCCTCCAAGACGGCTCTTCAGGGCCCCAAGAAAGCCCCAGATGACCACAAGACGGCCCTGAAGCGCCCGAACAGGGCCCCAAGTCGGTTCAGAGAGGCAACCCAAGACGGCCTCCGACGGCGTCAGACGGGCCAGGAACGCCGTAAGACAGCCAATCGGCCCCCAAGAAGCCCCCGAAGGCCCCAAAGAGGCCCAAGGAGGTCCCCGAGGACCTCCGAAAGGCTCCCAGGAAGCTCCCAGGAGGCCCCCAGAGTGGTCCCCGAAGCTCCAAAGAGGCCTCCTCCTGCCTCTCTCCGTTTTCCTCTTGTTTCCTCCCTCTCTTCCTCGTCCTTGTCTTCCTCACTCACGGGTTCCCGAAAGGCTTCTACAACGGCTGGGGGAACGCATGGTCCAATAGCATGACCAAACTTCGCCCAAACGTTTGGCCTCGTAGGCGTATCCTGAAAGGCAGGGGGCGGCGGTGATTCGCCATAGGCGCCTTCGATACCTTGCTGACCACCCCGCCGCCGCTTTGCATGGTTCCCCAGAGAATGCTTGCACTGAAAGAATCCTCGCGGATGTTGAAAAATTTGGCGAAAATGCCCCGCCGATGTTGGTCGCACACTGGGTTCCGGGGTTCCCGGGTTCCCGGTTCCGGGTTCCCGGGTTCCCGGTTTCGGGTTCCGGGCCGATTTCGGAGGGCGGCGAGGTTCCCGGGTTCCCGGGTTCCTGGTCGATCTTCTAATCGCTCGGTCTCACCATCGATCTCATTACAGACTTCTCGATCGATCTCACCATGGATCTCACAATCGATCTCACTATCATTCTCACAAGCGATCTCACTAGAGATCGCATGAGCGATCTCGCGATCGATCCTATTGAATCGACTTCACTCTCGGTTTCACGATCGACCTTACAATCGTCCTCACTATCGATTACACTATCGATCTCATTATCAATCTCACAATCGATCTCAAAATCAATAGTATCAATTTTCAAATCATCCACTGATTGGGGTTCTCTCAGGTGTAACTTCTTGACAAGGGCGGTGGAAGGTGTCGCCATGTTGCCCGCTGTGTGCTGTGACGTGCACTCGCCATCGCTCGGACGTCCATTCCATGTGTTTGTTTCGGTTTCGTGCGTGTTTTTTTCGCCAAATTATCGAGGATGCTCCTCGATGGCCTCGCCGAAGGAAAAATGCACACGTCCGAGGGATGTCACGTGCACCAGCGCACCAAGCGCACTCCGCGCGCGTCGCGCTCTCGGCGATGCTGGAGCGTTAGGCACACCGGGCGCACGTGCAGCACCTTGCGCATCTGCCACACCGGGCGCGCCGGCGCAGACAGCCCAAGATGTCCTCCAAGAGGGCACATAATATCCCACGAATCCACGATGTCCTCCAAGATGTCCTCCAAGATGCCCTCCAAGATGTCCCAAGATGTCCTCCAAGATGTCCTCCAAGATCTTTCAAGATGTCCTCCAAGATCTTTCAAGATGGATCCAGGAGACACGAAGACATGCCCAAGACCAATCGAAGTGAGCACAGCCTACAGACATCTGCGGAACATCAGTGACACGTGTGCCCTCTCGCCGACTCGCCTCCGATGCGTTACTGGGGGTGCCAAGATGGACCCAAGATCGTCCAAGAGAGCAGGGCCCCACAAATTGATGCTTCGGGCTCTGGCAAGGCAAAACTCATCAGGGGCCCTCTCTTTTTCCGCGAGCACGTATTGAAACATTTCTGATGTTTGAACGGCTTGGGCTTTTCGGGTGGGCATCCTTGATCGGCGTCCGGGCAAAGATGACTCGAATAGTGCCCCAACTTAGTTGAGGTAACATCCAGCACGGCGCAATACTGTCAAACTTGACCCGCGATGGCTTTCGTTCAACCGGCGAATTGTGAGGAGACCTCCTATGGACACGACGCTCCATGGGCACATGATGCAGCATCCTCAGCGGTCAATGGCAAAGGCACCCATTCTTCAGCTTTGTTCTGCAACTCTCAGACGGGATTGGGTGGACGTCACAGATTGCGAGAAGGCCTGGGGCGGGAGCAGCCCGTCTTTGGGCACTTTGACAACACATGGCTCCCACCCGCATCATCTTGCTGACTCTTGCGAATCGACGCTGAATGCGCGTCCAGCGCTATCGTGCAAGGCTCTACCTGAACAATGGAAGTTGTCGTGGTCGCTCTGTTTTCGTGCACCGTTGTTGTATCTTCGTTCCGCCATTGCTGCAAAAAGAAGTCGAAACGAAACCGGCACAACACAATTTGGGTCGAGCCCTGGCATCGTGTGCGAACCACGCTCCTGCTGTGGAATCGCACGCGGATTGTGCAAAAGGACGGGGCAACTAAGACAGCACGTGAAATTTTGTGGTGGGGCCGAGCTTGCATTTTCATGTTGGATGGTAAGGGGCATGAAGCAGAAGCCACGCTCCCGGGATACTTCCAACATGACCCCCTTGCGGCACGCCCGCTCCCGAGGCACGTGGCGGGAAGGCGTGCTGGGAACCACGTTCGCTGGGAAGCACGGCGAAGGAGCCTGCGCAGATTCAGAGCCACGCCCGTCTTCGGCGGTCAAACGCACATGGACAGAGCACCCACAACTGGAGGCCTCCTGGACGGGGTCGGAATAGATGGGGTCGGAGGACTGCACCGCATCGCCGACACGTCGGCGGTACCTCGCCGGTGCATCGGTGATGCATCGGCGACATCGGCGATGCATCGGCGACGCCAGCGTGGAGAAGATCAGGGCTCCGCATCGAGCCGCAACGCCGATGCATCGACGATGCGGCGCGATCCTCCGGCCCCATCTGCTCGGACCCCATCTAGGAGGCCCAGAACAACGCGCAGAGGCTCCTGCACCACCGTGCCCGGCCAGGGCCATCCTGGAACCTGGCACGGTGCACGCGCGCCCCGAGGCGCAGGACGGCCCTGTCCGCGCACGGCAGCAGCTGCGAGCCCTCCGCGGGCGCAGGGCCGCCACCCTTTTCCCTGCGAGCCGGGCTGGGGCTCCCAGATCCAGGACGTCGGAGCTCAGTGGGCCCTGGAAACGACAGGGCCGTTTTTTTACCGGTTCCGTTTTGCCGTTTTTGTTGCCGGTTCCGACGGCGTGTTTGCACCGGTTCCGTCTCCGGTGTTCGACCGGTTCCGGCTCCGGTTCCAATCCTGGAGCCGTTTTTGTTGCCGTTTCCGGTCGCCGCTTTTTGCCGCTTCCATTCTGAAGGGACATTTCTGGGGAAACGGTGAAAAAACGGCCCTGCCGTTTCTTGAGAAGGCGAAAACCCACCCCCACCCCCAGTCCCGACGCCCACCCCCGAGCCCGCGATCTGGGGGGTCGGGACTGGGGGTGGGGGTGGGTTTTCGGGGTCCAGGAACAGAGAAAACCCACCCCCACCCCCAGTCCCGACCCCCCAGGTCGCGGGCTCGGGGGTGGGCGTCGGGACTGGGGGTGGGGGTGGGTTTTCGCCTTCTCAGTTTCTGGGGCCACAAAGGTCGGAGGTGCTGGTCCTGATCGGGCACGGGCGGCCGCAGACGGGGCGCGCCCGGCGAGCGCTGCGGCTTGCAGGCCAGGACACCCAGGGTATCCCGACTACTTACGCAATCCCTCGGGTCGGACTTGTCCTCCTCCTCCTCCTCCTCCTCCTCCTCCTCCTCCTCCTCCTCCTCCTCCTCCTCCTCCTCCTCCTCCCCCCTCCTCCTCCTCCTCCTCCTCCTCCTCCTCCTCCTCCTCCTCCTCCTCCTCCTCCTCCTCCTCCTCCTCCTCCCCCCCTCCTCCTCCTCCTCCTCCTCCTCCTCCTCCTCCTCCCCTCCTCCTCCTCTCCTCCTCCTCCTCCCTCCTCCTCCTCCTCCTCCTCCTCCTCCTCCTCCTCCTCCTCCTCCTCTCCTCCCCTCCTCCTCCTCCTCCTCCTCCTCCTCCTCCTCCTCCTCCTCCTCCTCCTCCTCCTCCTCCTCCTCCTCCTCCTCCTCCTCCTCCTCCTCCTCCTCCTCCTCCTCCTCCTCCTCCTCCTCCTCCTCCCCCCTCTCCTCCTCCTCCTCCTCCTCCTCCCCTCCTCCTCCTCCTCCTCCTCCTCCCCTCCTCCTCCTCCTCCTCCTCCTCCTCCTCCTCCTCCTCCCCTCCTCCTCCTCCTCCTCCTCCTCCTCCTCCTCCTCCTCCTCCTCCGCCGCTGGAGAAACCAACAGCGGCACAAACACATCTTTGGTCCGAGGCCCGCGCGGCTCTCTTGGAGCGGCGCTGGACCCCGGAGCGCGGCGGGCCGCGGCCAGGAAAACCCAGGAAGCCGATCCAAGAAACCCGCGCAGAACTCAAAGAAATGTCAGGGCAGTTTTAATACATAGGATTTTTCAAATATATAATTATAATCAATGGCTAATGTGTGAATCAACTTATGCATGAACTCATCGTTGCTTTTAATACTGAATCCCTGCATTTCCAATGCACGATCCGCACGCGGAGCATGTATTAAAAACGGCACTGTATGTTCATGCCGTCCTTCGATGCTCCTCCTCCCCCGCACCTGCGGTGCCGCACCCGCGCCCCGAGGGGTCGGCGTGGAAGGCGCCCAGCCTCTCGAACCAGCCGGTCCCTCTCCCTCTCGTCGTCCTTGTACTGGGCCTGGATCTGCTCCACCTGTGTCGGGGAGACGTAAGACTCGGGTACGGGGGACTCGGGTTGGCCCGACGGGGCCATCATAAAAATGACGAGGCCCAATCTGAAATTTGACGCGAGCTCCCGCTGCAGACATCCCACGAAAACTGGACCGTCAAGACCCAGGACGCGCTCGTAGAAAAACGTCGGCAAACCCGAGTTCCGGCTTACTCGGGTCTTGCGTTCCCCCGACTGTGGCGCCAAACCGCGCGCAGCGGCCCCCCCAGGCGGAGCCCGAGCAGACGGGGTCCGAGGACCGCGCCGCCTCGGCGAGGCATCGGCGACGTCGGCGCTGCGTCGGCGCCGTCATCGCGGGGAAGATCGGGCCCCACATCGGGCCGCATCGCCGATGCATTGGCGACGCTGCGCGATCCCCCGACCCCTTCTGCTCGGGCACCGTGCTTTCATCGGGCTAACAGAAGGAGCGCAAACTGAGGAAGCAACGGATTCCATAGCATCTGTGAAATGACTTCGCCCTGCATCGAGAAAAAAACATACCGTCTGACAGGAACACGCTCAGATCTGCTGCCATAAGCAACAATGCAATTGAAAATTCAAAAAAACTCCCAAAAACTCGTCGCACCCCCTCGGCAATGATAACGAAGATCACGAAGTATGCCCGTCAAAGGCTCTATAAGTTGAGGAGCCCGGCCTTTCTTGCACACAATTGAAAAATCTGACGAGAAGCCGGCTCGATACCTTTATGCGGATTGATCCACGACTCCACGTTCGATCCGATATAAGCACATGCTGGCTCTACTCCCGCCAAAATTGCCAAATAATTCTTGCTTTCGCGAAATGCATTTTCAAGCGAACTGGATGTATACCCGCCGTCTTTGGCAATATTCCCCACCTCTGTCGCGCTCAAGGGGCTACCTTGTCTTTGGGTAAATATGAAAGGCATCTGTTCGTCGAAGACAAACCCGGCCGTGTCTTTATCACGACCGCGCGTACTCGGTGGACTGTGCAGCCCCAGCGATTTAGCCAAAAAGGGGAACACAACAACAAAGATCGCTTGAAGCATCAATTCACTTTGTTGCGGTCGCTGGATGGTACGGTACGACTGGGCAAACCGGCCCTGGGCAGGGGGAGGCAGGAGGGCAAAATGGGGTGAAGGCCGCGAGACGGCCCACCCCAGACATGCGATGCCGTATCTATTCGAAACTGTCTCCCCGGGCGTCTCGACCCCTCCCCAGGCGCTGGCCTTTCATTTCGAAAGCCTTGTTTGGCGGAGCGTGGGGCATTAAAAGGGCTTCCAGTCGCCGACGATTGCGACACAAACTCCAGTGTTATACTCTTTCCAGAAATATTTGAGGTCTGGCAAGATGACCCAGGATGGCCACCTAGAACCACCCATGGAGGCGTCCCATGGGGGCCTCCTACATGGGTCCGGAATAAATAATGTCGGAGGCTTTCACCGCATCAGCGATGCATCTGCGATGTATGCGAAATTGGGGTGGAACAAGTCTGGCTCTAAGTCGCGCCGAGCCGCTAGTGCACCGACGTTGCGGCGCTATCCGGTAAAACGTAAGCAAAACATGGCAATGAACATGTTGATTTGAAACTCTTTTGGGCCCCTTGCGCTTTTAAGGAAAAAAGGCATGGCGTCTTCTACCTCCCCCATCCACCTCTCTCCTCCTCCGCGGTTTGGACTACCTTTGTGGATGGTTGTGAATACGTTTCCGTGTTCTGGGTGGTTACACATCGATTTTTTGTGTGGGCATTACGAATAAGTTGTTTTCGTGGGCGTTTACAACTAGATTCATGTGTGCAGGGGTTACACAGAAATTCCCTGTGTGCGGACGGTTCAACATTGATTCCTTTTGTGGCGGAATACGGGAAGATCTGACACTGGGGGAAAGTCCCAATCGAACAAAAACGGACCCCTAAATCCACTGGTCAAACTTTTTCCCAACAGTCATCCTGTGGTGTTGGGTCCTCGTTTTGAAGAGACAGCGCCCCGCGTCACTCCTCCCACTGCCCCCTCCCTTTTTCATCATCAACATCATCATCATCATCATCATCAGCATCAGCATCAGCATCAGCAGCATCATCATCATCATCATCATCATCATCACCATCATCATCATCATCATCATCATCATCATCATCATCATCATCATCATCATCATCATCGTCATCACCCGTTTCAGCACACCCCTCACTCCTTTCGTGGCCCCACACGGAGCTCGACGTCACGTCCCAATGGCGAAGTCCGCATGGTGGCGCCGGCCCATGTTGGCATACCCTTCACACGTTTCATTGCCCCAGAAGGAGCTCCACCTAAGGTCCCAGCGGCGCAGTCCGCATGGCGGCGCCGCCCCGTTCTGGCATACCCCTCGCACGTTTCGTGGCCCTATTGGGAGCTCCACCTATGGTCCCAATGGCGCAGTCCGCATGGCGGCGCCACCGAATTTTGACACGCCCCTCACACATTCCTTGACCCCATCGGAAGCTCCACCAAAAGGGTCCCGTTGCGCAGTCGGCATGGCGGAGCCGCCTCATTTTGGCACACCACTCACACGTTCCGTGGAAAGATAGGGAGCTCCACGCAAGGTCCCAGTGGGGCATTCCGCATGGCGGAACCGCCTCAATTTGGCACACCCCTCGCACGCTTCGTGGAACGATAAGGAGATCCACCTAAGGTCCCAGTGGCGCAGTCCGCATGGCGGCGCCGCCCACATGTGGCACACCCTTCACACGCTGTGTGGCCCCATGGGGAGCCCCACCTAACGTCCCAGTGGCGAATTCCGCATGGCGGCGCCGCCCTATTTTGGCACACCCCTCACACGTGTCGTGGCCCCACACGGAGCTCCACCGAAAATCCCAATGGCGCAGTCCGCATGGCGGCGCCGCCCAATTTTGACACACCCGTCACACGCTCCGTGGTCCCATAGGGAGCTCCACCGAAGGTCCCAATGGCGCGCCGCCAGACTTTGGCCTCCCAAGGTCCCAATGGCGCAGTCTGCATGGCGCAGCCGGCCCAGTTTGGCACACCCCTCGTACACTCGTGGCTCATAGGGAGCTACATCCAAGGTCCCCGAGGCGAAGTCCGCATGGCGGCGCCGCACCATTTTGGCACACCCCTCGCACGCTTCGTGGCCCCATGCAGGTGTCTCTACATGAAGTCCCAGTGGCGCAGTCCGCATGGCGGCGCCGCCCGATTTCGGCAATCTTCACGCGCTTCGTGGCCCCTTAAGGGGATTCATCGAAGGCAATAATAACAACGACGGTATTCATATCTGCGTATGGTTGGGTCCTTCACCAAGCAAGCGCAAGCTTTTCCCAACCATCCTGTGGTGTTGGGTGCTCGTTTTGAAAAGACAGCGCCCCGTGTTCTCCTCTTCTCCTCCTCCTCCTCCTGCTCCACCTCCTCCTCCTCCTCCTCCACCTCCTCCTCCCTCCTCCTTGCGTTTCGTCCACCCAGTTCAACGTTTCGTGGCCTCGTATGGAACTGCACCGAAAGTCCCAGAGCCGGACTTCCCGCTCAGGTGGGACGACATCGCACGCAGGAGCGGGTCGAGGGTGATGATAAACAGAGTGGGGCTGAGAGGGCAACCCTGCTTCACTCCTGAAGTCATTTCGAACACGAGGGATACCGTACAGCCGAATCTCCAGAAATGGCGGTTGCGAACGTACAGCCGCTGGGTTGCCTGCATGATTCCGGCGGGCACTCCGATGATCTCCAACACCATCCAAAGATAACATAAGGACAGGCTCGGGAAGGCGGCCCCGAAATCGTTCAATAAGCTCGCCGGGGTATTAGTAGCCGGCCATTTTGGTGGATCAGCGGCGTCGGCAGTGTCACAAGAGAAAGCGGCTGTGGCCACGTGCGTTTCGACATCCAGCACTTTATCGAACATCTGCCGCCCCTGGATGAATCCACGCTGAGCGTTCGCCGCCCACTGGCTGACTGCAGGCTCAAGCAAGTGGTCCACGGCTGAGGCGACACGGCTCGTGGCCTTATAAGGAGCTCCAGCGAACGTCCCAGTGGCGCAGTCCGCATGCGGTTCCCCCGCCCAATACAGCGCTCCGTGGCCCCAGAAATGGGCTCCACGGAAGACGATGCCCATAACTGCGGTACTCAGGGCTGCATATGATTAGTTTCTTCGCCATGTTAATTCAAGTGTTTCACTGAAGGTTCCTCACTGAGGGCCCCTTAGTCCACATTCCTTTGTAAGATCTCTTTGGTACAGATTCATTGTTAAGGATCCCTTCGTAAATATTCCTCTTTCGGAATTCCACTGTAAGGATTCCTCCGTGAAAGGTTCCTCACTAAGGATCCCGTTGGCTTTCGTTGGCTTTCGCCGAGGGCGAGAGGTTCACCCCTCGAGTCCTCCTATCGGACCGATACACATCTCAATGGCGCACGGCGGATCAGACCGAAACTGGAATCCAAGTCAGATCGGCCAGGAATCGAAGCTCCTGAATTGGCCAGGCCTCTGGCGAAAACCCATGGAAGGCCTGGCCAAACTTGGTGCTGGCATATCACTGACCCCTCCCGCGAACTTGACGCGGCGCCCCATGACTCCCGATCCCGTCAGCCTTGAAGGCGAAGTGATCTCATTTTTTGCGCAGAGGCAAGGTGCAGCAGCAGTAGTCTGGCTGATGGGGCAACGTCGGGCCCGAAGAAGTGTCACACAGCCTCTAGGGCAAGGAACATTCGCCCACCCCTTTGGGTGACCAGCATGTGAAATCACTCCCTCCCAAAATCCCCCCTCGGCAGAGGACCGGCCTCCTCCTCCTCCTCCTCCTCCTCCTCCTCCTCCTCCTCCTCCTCCTCCTCCTCCTCCCCTCCTCCCCTCCCCCTCCCCCTCCCCCTCCCCCTCCCCCTCCCCCTCCTCCTCCTCCTCCTCCTCCTCCTCCTCCTCCTCCTCCTCCTCCTCCTCCTCCTCCTCCTCCTCTGAGGAGCATCGATCGCCGACCCCTGGACAACCCCCCGAACGTAGCAGGGGGCGGGGTCCGGGGGCGGCCCGGGGCGCGGAGCGGCCGGCGCCGGGCCCCGGGCGGGGCTGCCGGGCAGCCCCGAGGAGGCCCCCGAGAGGTGGACCGAAGTGCGGATCTGCAGAGGTCTGTGAGAGGGAGCCCACAAAGGACGTACGCGCCCAGCTATGTACATGAACACGGCCCCTCGATCCGTGAGACCGGCCGCGTTATACGAACATCTGCGCAATGTGCACTCTCGAAACCAGCGTGGATTCATGTACATGTACGTCCTTTTTCCGCTCCTGATGTGAGAGGTCTGCAGAGATGGTCCGAGATGGCCCGGGGTTCACCCCAAATGTGGTGGTCGGGGTCTCGAGCAAAGTGAGGCACAAGCAGGGGAAGGCAGCCAGCTCACTCAGTTGAGCCACTGCTCAGGAGGACACGCTGCACAGGCCTGCAGACACGCCAAAAACGTGCCGAAGCAGACGAACCACACGCCAAGCACGCGCCGATGCAGCACTGACGCGCAAAACGCGCGCGGAGAGAAACCTTTTCTGGACAAGAACGGGAAGGGCCGCTTCTCAGAGCTTGCGTGCACACGCGCGCATGGATTTGCAACACACGCGCATGCGTGCACATGGATGCAGTCACTGGGCTCCCCCAAATGCCCTGATGGTCGCCGTTGGTAGCTCGTGCTTGGTGGTTGCCGTCTGGCGACCACCCGAATGTGGACACGCGGGTGGCAAACCACATGTCCACGCATGGCTTGCCACCCAAATGTGGACACATGCGTGGCAAACCACATATTCGCACGTGGGTGGCACCCCGAATGTGGACACATGGGTGGCAACCCGAAGGTATGCACGCGGGTGGCCACCCAAATATGGTCACGTGGATGCCCGCCCAAATGTTACGGATGTTACGGTTTCCACCCATGTGTCTACAGTTTGGTTTGCCGTACCTTGCAGAGCCATTGCAGGGTTTTTCGGGGTCGTTAGCAAGGTGTTGTCAGGCATTGCAAGGTATTGGCAGGTGTCTTCGCAAGGCCTTTTTGCGCGCAATCTTGGGAAGGGTTCTTCCTCCTCCTTCTCCTCCTTCGCCTCCTCCTCCTCCTCCACCAACTCATCTTCCAACTCGTGCGACCCCAACCAAGCAGCCAGCAGTGGGTATGGATAGAAACAATGGGAAGACCCCCAAGAAACATCCATATCCACTACTGCGGCCCGAAAACCCCACAGGCGGCGATGGCGTGCGAGCCCCCACCACGGTGCCCGCAACGCCGTAAGATGCACATCCAGACCCTGGCCTGAACCCTCAAGCGGGTGGCTCGGGAGCCGGGGCTGAGGGCCTCAACGTAGAACGCGAGCACATAGGACTAAATACATGTGACGTAGAATGTGCCATCATTACCGTTTGCAAAACCAGGTTGTTACTTTCGCTTCCTCATGCGACAACGTCGACCTGACCTGCATCCACGGCCCGATCGCAGCCGAAGGCGATGGCGTGCAACATCTGTTCCAACGCGCGCATGTGATCTTAACTTCTGTGTTGGATCCGCCAACAGAAAACCCTTACCTCCAAAAACGGGAACAGTGGCGGCAACGGTCAAATATCAGCGGTGGAAGTACAGGGAGTTCAAACAACAAAGATTGTCAAACACGAGGAATCAAAAATTCTAGATTGTCGCGTATATATTCCAGCTCCGAGGCGTGGCAGAAAACAAAACTAGGAATTCAAAAACTAGAAAAGGCGCAGCTACGCTGCATGAAACAACACAAGGTCTTTGCTATCACGATGAAGCACCACCAAATTCTGTGGGTGCGCAACCACCAGCACAACCACCAGAAAAAACACCAGCACAACCACCAGCGCAACCACCTGCACGGTCACCCGCACAGCCACCACCAGCACAAGCACCAACACAACCACCAGCACAACCACCAACACAACTACCATCGCAACCCAGCACAGCCACCCGCACAACCACCAGCGCAACCACCAGCGCAACCACCAGCACAACCACCAACACAACCACCAACACGACGATGGCATACACATCGTCATGTTTTAACTAGGTTTTGAATAGGTTACACGCGACGGTCCCATGGCATGGAACAAAACAAAGAATCATCAACAAACATGATTGTAACGTAAGTCCGCGAGGCTGAGGCTGGGCATGGAATCCCAATGTTTGTCGAACTCCCTGTACGGCCGCCAACTATCTACCCCTCAACGCCAGCCGGCTCCGTCTGGGATATTTCCTCCGTCCCCGGAAAAGTCGGACAAGGGGGAAGAGGACGCATATGCCGAGGGGCATCTGCAGACGATTAAGCAGGAGCTCGACTCGGCCCTTAATGCCATGCAGGCGCTGCACGCTCCCAACCCGCTGAAGGCGCTGGAGGAGCAAGAGGAAGCCTTGAAGCAGAAGCTTTACCAGGCCAGGCCAGAGCACAAACAGATCGAGGAGCTGAAGGCCGCCATTGCTAGAGATGCCAGGCGCCAGCAGGAGGCGAAGGTCGCGGAGAAGCAGACGGTCGACGAGTACAACCGCCTGAAGCTAATCACGGAGAAGCGCAAGCAGGAGCTGAAGGAGCTGAAGGACGAGTCCTCCCCCGAATTCCCAGCTCTGGGACTGGTCGCCCGCAGTGTGGCCACGTTGCGGGACTACGAAGCGACCTTGCGTGCAGGTACCGCCTTCGATCCCAACGCTCTCGCCGAGGCTCTGGAGGCGTTGGTGCTACCAGACGCGCCAGAGCCGAGTTTTCGCATCGGCGCCCCCCTTCGCCAGTGACAGCCAGGGGAAGGGCGCGAGCGACCCAGCAATGGGCATCGATGCAGGGAGGATCGGCAAGGGCAAGCTATCCTCTGCTTCGACGTCTGACGCAGCAGCTGCGCGCAGACGGACAACTGGCAAGGCATATGTCGAGACCCTGCAGTTGGGTCACAAAGGGTTGCGGCTTGGGGAGATCAATGGCAACATATCCGACGACGACGAACTTGGCGAAACAACGACGCCAGTTCCGGCCTGACTGGCGGAACGCTGAACGATCTCGAGCCCATAGGGCGCGTTTCTTTATTTTCGGCAAGAATATGCATTATAGGGGGGGAGGCAGGGGAATGTAGGGGGTATAATGTAACGCCTCCCCCCCGCCGTGTGGCTCTGGCATCACAGCCGCGCCCTCGCGCACGATGACGATGAGCGACGAGCGACGAGCGACGAGGACGACGACGCGAGCAGCATGTAGGTGGCGACCTGCCCCACAGCGCCTGTGTACACCACAACGTTCGCGTGCACCACAGCGCGCGCGTGTGTGTGTGTGTGTGTGTTGTGTGTGTGTGTGTGTGTGTGCGTGTGCGCCACAGCGCCTGCGTGCACCGCAACAGCCGTGTGCGACGCAGCGCCTGTGCACACCACAATCCGTGGTTTAGTAAAAACGACCTCGGGCCCAAACCTGGCGGGCGCAAGCCTGGGAAATAACGGCAGCGGCGCCCTCTCGAGAACCGAAAACGGACAATTCACTAATCGACGTGTCACTGTTAGGAGGTTTGTCCACCCCCGGATGTGTAACGCCACAGCAACCATGTGCTACACAGCGCCTGTGTACATCACAATGTTGGCGTGCACCGCTGCGCCTGTGGACACCACCGCGCCTGCCTACACCACAATGCTTGGCGTTCACGCCGCGCTGGTGCACAGCACAGCGCTCTCGTGCACACAGGACAGGCAGAACGGGCATCCAAGGGAGGATCTGCTGCAGACAGCTACACGCCACGCCAGGAAAGTGCTGACAATAGAATGCGACGTTCTTCTCTTCTCCCTCCCCCTCGTCCTCCTCCTCCTCCTCGTCTCTTCCTCCTCCTCCTCCTCCTCCTCCTCCTCCTCCTCCTCCTCCTCCTCCTCCTCCCCCTCCGCCTCCTCATATGCGGATTCCTATGCGGACGCCGATGCGGATCCCGATGCGCACGGCGGCAATGCCCAGAGCGCACTGAGGGGGGGGGGGGGCGTTACATTGTAGGGGGGGAAGGGGAGGGGAGCGGGGGCTATAATGCTCATTATGCCCCAAACAATAAAGAAACTCGCTCATACCGGAGTGTACGATGGCAGGGTGGGGCTCGTCTGCAGGGGAGGTGCCACCAAATGCCAGTTCGTCGGCCGCACGGCAATCGGTCATCACCTTTCTCACGGCGAACGTCTGCACCACCGTGCCCAAGGAAGTCCTGGCAGCCTCGGAGGCTGGCCTGGACCAAGGGAGGCCGCATGGCTGTCTTGAGCGATCGTTTCGCGAAAAGTGGCTTCGATGCTATTGGAGTTCAGGAAGGCCGGCTCCCTGGTGCCCAACTCCTGGACACTGACGCCCACGCCATCTTCACATCCCCGGCCACCGACATGCACGGGCTGGGTGTGCAATTGAGGGTGCGGCTGCGCCACGCTGTCTCGGCTGTCATGCCGCTCGGCCCGAGCCTGCTCAAGGCTCGCATGCGGATGAAGGGGAACGACAACGACGACAAGACCTCCCTCGGCATCGTCGTGGCGCATGCGCCGCGCGAGATAGCTGCGCCGGAGGCGGGCACTTTCTGGAAGGAGCTAGAGACGGCGATTACCTCCTTCCCAAAAGGTGTGCAGGTCCTTGTCCTTAGCGACCTCAATGCGCAGATCTGTTCCCAGCCTGGCCCAGGCATCGGGAAATACCAGCCTGCCCACGAAGCGCCAAATGGCGAGAACTTGCGGGAGCTGGCACGGGCATGTTGGCACTGAACGGGCATGCTGGCACTGAACACGTTTTTCCATTGCCCGCAACCCGCGTTCACCAGGTTTGGGAGGAGAGCACAACTTGACTACCTACCAGACCACCCCAACCCAACCCGAAGACCCGAATCTCGGGTTGGGGTGTGTGTGGGCTCCATGTGTGTTTGTTCGATGTTCCCGGACCCCCCCCCCACTGGAAATGGAGGGCAAAATGAGGCCTTCGGGTTGGGTTGGGGTGGTTTGGTGGTTGGTGACGACTTGACTACGCGTTGGTCGCTTCGGATCTGTTCGCTTCGGTGGTCGAGCGCTCTGTCCGCGGGGACGTCGCCCTGAGGTACGGCGTCGAGGAGGACCACTTGCCAGTTGCAGCTGCTCTCAGTGAAGTGCCTGTCCAGAGGCCGCCAAAGCGACCGTGCGCGCCTAGATTGAAGGGGCCCTGGGAAATACACACTAATAAAATGATTCCCCATATTTTCCCATGTTTTCTGGGTTTCTGTCTTCCCCCCCACTTCCCATTTTTTTGCATATTTTCCTGGGAGTCGACGATTAATTGTGTCTGTGTTTTTGTCCCCTCCTGATAGATGGGACGCGCGCGCCCTCGCCGGCGAGGAGACGTGCGAACGCCTGCAGCCGCTCTTCCGTGTGCTCGATGCCGGTGCGAACGCCGTTGACATTGGACGCGCAGCTTGCGAGCTTCCACGAGGCGCTCCTCGGCGCCGCGGAGGCGCAGAATTGGCCGCGACGCCAGGCTTTTTGTCCGCGGCAGACACGGATTACGGAGCGGTCGTGGAATCTCGTCGGGCCAGGGCATGCTCTCGAGCGCCACCTCCGAGAAGCAGCCCAGCGGCTCTGGAGAACCTCTGCGGAGGTCTTCTTCGAAGGTTGGCGCGCGGCGCGGTGCCCGGAGCAGCAGGTTGCTCGACGCCGCGGGGCAACTCTGGCGGAGGCGACTGCGAGGCTACGCCTGCACCGCCACACCTGGCAACAACGTGCCAGTCTACGCGCAGACCGTGCTTCGCAGCATGACCGGCTGGGAACTGCAGAGGATGCTGCCGCGGAAGCCGGCGACTCGGCATCGCCTTAAAAGATCGCGCGGCGGCTCAGGCCATGCCGAGCGCGGACCATCCCCACATAGACGGACTTTCGCAGAGACCGGACGAGCGAGCTCTTCGGCGCTGGGAAGAGCATTTCGCGGAGCTGCTGGTGGGCACCATCCTTAGGGGAACAAAAAGTGACGCAGACATAAAAACTCGGAGGTCCGCGCGGATTTCTCGGATCGGCGCCGGACCCCCCTCACTGGCGCGCGGAGCGCGCCAGGGGCGGCACCGGAGGCGCCGCGGGGGGGCCCCAGCGCCGATCCGAGAAATCCGCGCGGACCTCCGAGTTTTTATGTCTGCGTCACTTTTTGTTCCCCCAATCGTGGAGGAGCCGTCCCCGCTGCCCATGGCCCCGCGCCCCGAGCAGGCGCTACACCCGGCACGGAGGCTGCCGGCCCAGGGCACACCTCGCAGCCGAGCTCCCGCGTGCAGGGGGCGAGCCCAGTGCCAGGGCTCTGCCGTGCCGCTCTGGGCGGGCTCTCATCGTCGGGCCAATTCCTCGCGCTGTAGGAGAACAGAACAATGACATAAGCATAAGAACTCGGAGGTCCGCGCGGATTTCTCGGATCGGCGCTGGGGCCCCCCGGCGGCGCCTCCGGCGCCGCCCCTGGCGGGCTCCGCGCGCCAGGGAGGGGGGTCCGGCGCCGATCCGAGAAATCCGCGCGGACCTCCGAGTTTTTATGTCTACATCACTTTTTGTTCCCCTATGCTTGGCGAGGCGGGAGCCTGGTGCGGCTCTGGACACAGAAAGGGGACGCCGCCGAGTGCGGCCAACGGCGAGGCCTGATGGTTGGCCCGCACACCGGCGAGCTGTTCACTGGTATGCGCATGCCGCACGTTGGTGATCATGTCTTCAAGGCGCTCCCATGAGAGCAGCACGTCTGCGTTCCCGGCAAGGGCACTGCCCGCGCTGCACACCTCTAGCAGACAGCCCTTGCGCACGCAACTGCGCGGGGTCTATCCACCTTCCTCTTGTTCGTTGACCTCACCAAAGCTTTCGACAAGGTAGTGAGGGAGGCGATTTTCGGCATGGACGGTATCGACCACGCAGACAGGGCGCAGTACCTGCAACAGCTGCGGCTAGCAACGCACGCGGCGGAGCACATCGCAAACTACGTCGAGCGCACCAGCGGTGATATCGTGGCGGCTGGCGTGGCAGCGGGAGTGGCCAAGCTTCTCGAACAGCTTCACGAGGCTACGTGGTTTCAGCTGGACGGCAACACCAAACGCATAGAGACCAAATCGGGCACTCGGCAGACATGCCAGTTCGATGCTTTGATTGTCAACTTGCGCCACGGGGTCACCATCAAACGGATTCGAGCTCGTCTGGAGGCAGAGGGGAGCACTTTGACATTGCCCTGTAACCCAAATGCAGTGCCGTGGCGGCACGAAGTCTCCGAGCCCGTGGAGGCCGCGCATGATTGAAGCGAACGCGAGGTTCTGGCCGACAACTACGAGAGTGAGGATCAGCAGTACAACGTCCTCGACGCCGCGTACAGTGAACACGTATAGTAAGGACGCGTGGTAAGGACGCAAGACCCTTGCAGGCCGAAGTTGAAGTATTCTGGGCGGCGAAATTGCTAGGGACGGGCCGCAGAGGCTGAGGCAGGCAAGCACCCAAGGGTACCCTTGAAAAAGTCGTCTGTCCTTACTATGCGCGTTGACTGTACGTGGACGATGAGGTGTTCGTTCTCTTCGGCGCGTCGCCTGTGCTCTTGTGGCAGAGCGTGCACCTAGCGCTCCCGAACATCGTTGCGGAGTTCGAGAGAGGTGGGTTAGAGATCCATTGAAGCGAGGAGCTGGTTCGCAGGGTGCCCGCGCGCTGCTGCAGGCGGACGAACCAGGGCGCGAGTTCTTCGCTTTCTCGGCGCCTTTCCCGCCAACGCCCGACAGGATGACCAAGGTGTTTGTCGCCCCTCAGTGCAAGCATGTCGGTGTGATGGTTGCCAGCAAGAGCCTATCGCCCGCCGCCGAGGCGCGAATGGCTGCGGCGCAGAGGGGTACCCACCCGCCAAGAAGCCTTTTTCTGTGCTAGGGCTATCTCGCCAGATATCCGCATCCGCGTGTTTCGGAGCCTGATCCTGTCGGTGTTGTTGCCTGGTACGGAAACCTGGGCACCACCGCAGCACCGAGAGGGACACGCTGGAACAATTCATGATGAAGGCTTTGCGGCAGATCGGTAATTTCCCGCGTTACGGCCGTAGCCCGGGCGAACACAACCTCACGCAGAAGCAGGTCTGCGAGATCCTCGGCGTCAGCAGCATGGAGACGCTGGCCAAGCAGCAGCGCTTGACATATCTGTTTCAACTGGTCTGCCTCCCGTCCACGGGGCTCTTGGGGGGGGGTCCCTGTAGTCCGGAGGGGGGCCCTTGTAGTCCGGGGGGCCCTCGTAGTCCGGGGGCCCAGATCTATTGAGGTACTCAGAGTAACGACCTGGAGTGGCTCGCTGGCGCGCAGCCTGGACTGGGAGGCTTTGGACCACCCTGTGCGCGGCGGCGCATCCTTACTCCTCTTCCCACTGCTCATATTCCTCGTCGTTCGTACTCTGCGAACACCCATGGGCTACAGAACAATAACTACCCTCACTGGTGACTATGTCGGCGGCGTGGCCTAAGCCCAACAAAAATCTGAAGACTATGTTGTTGAACGTGTGCCCCCCCGACACAAAGGAGCGGTTCAAGACGGACCAGTTCAAGATGGACCAGCCGATAGAGATACGTATGCGCCTATCACCACTGCAAATGCTACAGGGTAGGCAACACGCGAAAAATCGTCGACGTGTTTGGCTTTCAGGGTCATGTCTCCGTTGCGGCGGAGGCAACAGTAATACATTTTTCCCGCTGCGCGGCCAGCCTGCAAGCGCTGCTCCACCTGTAACAAATAATTCCCCATTGAAAATGCGACGACAGCATACACTTGTAAAAACAGACACATGTTGATGAAATCTGCTGCAAGCACATGATACGGTACAGCAGGTATTTCCGCCAAGAGATCTCGGACTCGAAATACTGTAGAAAGCAAACACACGAGAACAAGGGTAGCCCGTGCTGGCACCGCTTTCCGATCGACAAAAAATGACAACCAACTGCACATGACAATTATGCATACTGGGACGAAGTGATACCATACGTAATACTTAGGGTCCCGGCGAAAATTTAAACTGAAATCAAGTCGTGACTCCGTGCCAGTGGAAATATCTATCAATGGATTGTTGCCAGATGCACTAGTGAGCGTGAATTCGAGGCTTTTCACAGCATGATCAATTGTGATTGGCGTATTGGAGTCCTTGAATACCAGACGCACTTGCGCGAGGTTTTCACGGTATGTCCCAAGCCTGATCGAACAAGTCTGCTCATCATACGGCAGCATTCTAAGGTCCATGTCACACTGCAGTTTCATGAATAGGAGCTTATTGTCCAGAACGCGTCCATCGCTGCGAAGCTTGAAATAATGCTGTACCTGCACTTCTGGCTCAACCAAACCAAGCCAAAACAAGTCTGGCTGCCACAACTCACTCAATATCTTCCCTGGGAAATCGACTTCGTCAAAGCATCCCCCATCAGCAGTGCCGTTCCATGTGAGGCGTGCATCCCACCAGACACTGTATTGCTTAGCCTGCATGGTCATCTTGCTCGCCTTCTGATCTATATCAAATATCTCATGGATATGCAGCGCTGCCTCAACGACCTCAGCACTGGCAGAGGCGTAAGACGAAATCGCAACACCGGGGCGTACGATTGGACTGTAACCGCTGGCCGTACCCCACAAGGTCTCCCGCAGCTCGGCCTCGTTCCTCGGCCCCGTGCACGCCTCGGCGCGAGAGAGTGCGGCGACGGCGAGGCTCAGGGGCAGCCCAGGAGGACGCGGGGGTCCCTTTGCCATGTCTGCAGGCACCGCGAGCACCACAGCGAGTCGAGCTCGGCAGCTCGAGCCCTTGAGCCAAGAGGGACACGGTTCTGGATGCCACGACGATGGACACCCTAACAGTCCGATCATTGAATTTTAAATGTCGCTCGTATCCGTTCGTTGAATTTCAAGGTGCTCTAAACATGTAGGCGAACTCTTCTACTAAGTAAGCATGTTTTGAACATGTTTTTTCAACATGCGTAAACCATGCTTGAGACATGTTTTAGACATCTGAAAAGTATTTGGCACCAGGCCTCCTCTCCACTGATCGTCCTCCACAGAGATGCGGATGCCACGACGATGGACACCCTAACAGTCCTATCATTGAATGTCTTAAGTGTGTTTAAGAATGTAGGGTAAAGGTTCTACTAAACATGCTTTGAACATGTTTTTCAACATGCTAAAATCATGTTGAAGGCATGCTTTAGACATCTGGAACATATTTGGCAACACGCTTCCTCTCCATCGATCGCCCTCCACAGAGGTGCGGACATATGTTTGGCCTTTTTTTTTTCTGAGTGTCTTTCAGCATGTAGGACAAAGGTTATACTAAACATGTTTTGAACATGTGTTTTTCTCAACATGCGAAAGCCATGATTGAGGCATGCTTTAGACATCTGGAAAGTATTTGGCAACACGCTCAACAGTGGACAAACCTCCCTTTAGTAAACTTCCCCTTCGTGAAAACGCCCTGGGACCGTCACTGGGACCGAAACCGACGGACCTGGACCCGCAAAAAGAACGGCCGCGACGCCCTCTCGCGAGCCGAAAACGGCCAATTCACTAATCGACGTGTCTGGGTAGGAGGTCGATCAATCTCCGACATGTTTTTTTCACATGTTCTTTTTTTCAACAAGCTTCAACCATGTTTGAGACATGTTTTCGACATCTGTAAAGTATTTGGCAACACACTCCCTCGCCACTGATTTGGACGCCCGAATTATCCGGGGTAACTCGGGTCCGGGGTAACGCGGGTTTGGATTCCCGAAAAACCAACCCGAGTTAGCCCTGACCCGAGCTACCCCCGATGATTCGGGGCTCTGGACGCCCGAGTTATCCAGGGCAACTCGGGCCCGGGGTAACTCGGGTTCGGAATCCCGAAAAGCGAACCCGAGTTAGCCCTGACCCGAATTACCCCATGTGGGGCTCTGGACGCCCGAGTTGTCCGGGGTAACCCGGGCCCGGGGCAACTCGGGTTCGGGATCCCGAAAAGCGAACCCGAGTTGGCCCTGACCCGAATTACCCCTGATGATGTGGGGCTCTGGACGCCCGAGTTATCCGGGGTAGCTCGGGCCCGGGGCAACTCGGGTTCGGAATCCCGAAAAGCGAACCCGAGTTAGCCCTGACCCGAGTTACCCCTGATGATTCGGGGCTCTGACTGATCGCCCTCCACCTGAGATGCGGAGATCTCTGCTTGGCCTTTCGTGGGGGGCCGCTGGTGGGCTCTCCTCGGCTACACGCAGGAGTGACCCTGGGTAAGAGTGACCTTTGATGCGCGGCTTCTGGGGGGCCGCGGGGGGACCAAACCTGGGCGCGCAAGCCGCTGCTCCTGCTTCGTTTTCAGCCACCTGGGGACCCCTCTGAGCCCGCACCAAAGGTCACTCCGGCGAAGGGTCACCCTTACGTCTAGCCGATCTCCTCGCGTGAGACGGGGGCCGGCACGCACCCCCCTCATCGGGCCTGGGGGATCGGGCTTCCCCTGACACCCTCGCGCCGTGGGCAGGATCTTGTGGATGCCACGACAACGGGCACCCTGCAGGGCATTAAAAACAAAATGAACAAATAATAAGTTTTTTATATGAGATATGGAATCCCACCAGCCCTCTGGGCGTAGGTGGTCTAGAGCAGATCCTCTTCCACCCCTCCCTCTTCCCCCTTGGGGAGGGGTTTACCCCTCCCCCTACCCCCTCCCCTGGACCTGGACGGGGGGGGCCGCGGGTAGTTAGAGCGTCCCAGATGGCCCAAGACGGCTCCAAGAGCGCCTCAGAGAACCCAAGATGAGCTCCAAGATGGCTCAAGATAGCGCAAGATCGCTCGAGATGGCTCCTAAGATGGTTCCAAGAAGCCCAAAGACGGCCCCAAGATAACTCCAAGTGGCCAAACAGCTCCCCAAGGAGGCCCCGAAGAGGCCAAAATCGTCCCAAAACCTAAGGAAAATCAATGATTTTTGCTTTCTCGCCTTCTCGCTTCCGATGGCCATCCGAGGCCTGGAGATGGCTCCAAGATGGCCCAAGAGGGCCCCAAGAGAGCCCCAAAAGAGCCCCAAGACGGCCCCAAGAGCGCCCAAGAGCACTCCAAGAGCGTTCCAAGAGGGGTCCAAGAGGCGATTTTAGGGGCTTCCGAGGGGGGACGCTAATTAAACCCCCCCTCTTGTTTGATCGACTCCCTCCAAGATGGCCCCAAAAGCGCCCCGAAGGCTCCCCAGAGCGCCTCAAGAGGGTCCCAAGAGGCGCCCAAGATGCCCCAAGGCGCCCAAAAAGCCCTCCAAGAGGCCCTCAAAAGACCCCCAAGAAGCTCCTTCCCCTCCTCCTCCTCCTCCTCCGATTCTTCCTCCTTCTCCGTCCTCCTCCTCCTCCTCCTCCTCCTCCTCTTCCCCCTCCTCCTCCTCCTCCTCCTCCGACGACGACGACGACGACGACGACTCCTCTTCCATCCTCCCCCTCTCGGGGTCTGTGACAGCTTCCCCCGCCCTTTGTTATTCTGCATGCTCCCCGACTTCCCTGATCACCTCAACTCCCCTGAGCATCGTTTCTGGATGGGCTGGTGGGGATACGCGAAGCGTCAACAATTTTAATACATGCTTAATGTATGAATACATGTACGCCTGAACTCATCGTTGTTTTGAATACTGAATCCCTGCATGTTTGATACAGGATCCGCACGCGGAGCATGTACTAAAAACGGCACTGTAACAGTCCTATCATTCATTCCCCAATCAGAGCTTGCCTCTGTAGGGGTCCTAGCGGAGTCATATGGTTAGGTGAGGTGCGGCGCCGATTTGGTGGCCCGCGGCCGGGTGCCCGGGGGTGCCCGGGGAAGCCCAGGGGTGCCCGGGGTGCCCGGGCGTGCCCGGGGGTGCCGGGGTGCCCGAGGGTGCCCAGGGTGCCCGGAGGTGCCCTGGGGTGCCCGGAGGTGCCCAGGGGTGCCCGGGTGTCTGGGGACCTGGGTGTTCTATCGCCCTCTATAGCCCTATAGCCCTATAGCCATATAGCCACATAGACCAATAGCCCCATAGTTCTATAGCCCTATAGCCTCATAGCCTTATAGCCCCATAGTTCTATAGCCCTATAGCCTAATAGCCCTATAGCCCAATAAAAAACCCAATAGCACAATAGCCCATGTAGCCCTAGAGCCCTATAGCCCTGTGGCCCTGTAGCCCTACAGCCCTGAAAAGATTATGATTGGCTTTTTTTGCCCGGTATCATTGAATTTTACATGTGTTAAAAAATGTAGGAACATGTTCTCAACAGGTCCAGGGCTGGACTTCCCGACCTCCTCGCGCCCTGGGCAACATCACGACGGCAGGGGTGAGAACACCCGGGGGTGAAAAACAACCCGCGTTCCACCCCCAGGGGGTTGCAGGGGCGCAAAAATCGGGAGCGGCCAAGGGGGGGGTGTCCAAGAGGGGGGGGTGCAAATAATGACCGGCGGCATGTGCGCGGCCCAGCGGGGGGGACAGGGACGTAAAGAAATAAGAAGAGGCGCCCTGAAATCTGGGGAAATATCATGACCCACGCCATGATCTCCCCCCCCCCTAGTCAACACCCCCCTCTTTTCCGATTCCGAAAAAAAACCCTTGGGTGGTTTCACGCCCGGGTGTTTTTTTTCATCCCCGGGTTTTCTCACCCCCGTGTTCGGCTTCATTTTCGGCCTCCCGGGTCCTGACAAGGCCCCCGGGGCCGTCCAAGCCTGCGCAGGGCGAAGATCCTGGCTCCTGCAGGGGAAGAGGTCTGATTAGAGTCCTCGTGCTGCCAGAAAGGAGCGCAAGATGAGGCACGCGCGGGTGCTTCCTGGCCGCGGCGCCTCGGCCAAGATCCAGAGGACGGACCGAAAACCAGAGCCCTCCTGAGCCCCAAGTGGTCGAAACTTCAGCGTATCAACTGTAGACCTCTGGGGCTCCACGTTGGGAAACAATCACTGAAGTGGCCCCAGGACACGCACAAACAAATACACACAAATAAAAAGATTCCCCATATTTTCCCATATTATCTGGGTTTCTGTCTTCCCCCCCCCACTTCCCATATTTTCCCATAATTTCTGGGAATCGACGATTGATTGTGTCTGTGTGTTTTTTCCCCCTCCTTAATCACGACGTCCGATGACTGGGATCCTCCGACAGGGGCGGCGGGCCATGGACGGCCGGACGCGTAGCATCATAGTGCAGGTGCGCCACGCCCAGGAGCGAGCGGACGAAAGGGTACCGATACCGATGCCGCTACCGCTACTCTGAAGGGGCCCCAGGACACACAAATAAATACACACAAATAGAAATATTCCCCATACTTTCCTATATTTTCTAGGTTTTTGTCTTCCCCCCCTTCCCATATTTTCCCATATTTTCAGGGAAATCGACGATTAATTGTGTCTGTGTGTTTCTTTTCCTCCTGAGTGTAGCATCATGGTGCAGGTGCGCCACGCCAAGAAGCGAGCGGACGAAAAAGTACCGATACCGATGCCGCTACCGCTACTCCCCAGACCTTTCTGGAGGTGCGGTCTGACCAGAACGTCAAGGCGAATCCAGCCGTGGCGATGAGGGGAGGGCAACAGTATCGGTATATGCTCCTCCTCTGAGGGAGGGGCTGCGACATATACAGCACGCCACTTGGTCCGCCAGGGGGTACGGTTCACGGGGGCGGGGAGCTGGAGCCTCTGTGCAACAGTTCCCCTGGCAGACGACGTTGTGTGTGCGTGTGTGTGGTTGTGTGTATCGTGTGTGTGTGTGTGTCCCTTGACATTCCAGAATGCGTAAAATATCCATCCAGACCGATAGACCTACCTCGGCTGCTGGAAGCCCCGACTGCAACTTAGATGTCGAAGTCCTGGGGAACGACGTGGCGTCGATGGCGGAGGGCCCTGGCAAGCTTGCATGGCCAGTGTGCAAGAAGCAACGGCCGCCGGTCCGAGATCAACAATCGGGGTTCAAGGGCAGAAGATGGGGGTGGCAAGGGTTCGAGAGATCGCCCGTCATCTTTCTCGGTGGTGCTCCGCCTGAAACCAAAGAAAAGACACATCTGGTGCGTTCGCCCATGAACATCGGGTGTTGCTGAATGCGCGACCCTGGGGCCCCAGACTAGAGAATACTAGTGCGAAAACCTCCTAGCGACGATCACTGGGAGGCCAGCGTGTGACCACAATGCGATTAGCGAGAGGCGAAACGCAGAAGGCGCAGAGCAGCGTCCTGCCAACATGGCCAACCGTATGGCCCAGACGGCCCCAGGACGGAGACTGTGCCACCTCCCATCTGTAGTTCCCGAAAGCTCTTCCCAGGGCCGCACTAGGCCTCCCAGGGTTATCGGGTTACCTTGCTTGTTGTTGAGCAGACTGTCGGTTATGTTCAATCGACGACTAGCTATATCGTCGTGCGGCACCCCATGAGCTTGCACACGTGCGCCACGTGCACGGTCGAACTGTGGTTCACTATTCAGGCAGACGTGGTCTGCCACTGCGCCTTGCCTGAGCATCCCATCGCTGCTCCGTCCATGGTGTTGCGCGTCTCTCGGTCAGCGTTGTGGCCCATGCGCTCCCCTGTTGTGGGGCCTGTCTGGAGTGAGCGGCTCGTGCTAGGAGCTCGGCCGCCCCCATCGCCTTGCCCAGTGTGGCGGATGCCACGACAGGGGACACCCTGACAGTCCCGTCGTTAAATCTTACATGTGTCTAGATAGTAGGAAAGATGTCATTGGCATGCTTAGAACATGCTCAAGCCATGTCCTGGCCATCGCTCGGACGTCCATGTCCTGTGTTTTCTTCGGTCTCGTGCGTGGTTTCTTCGCCAAATGATCAAGGATGCTCCTCGATGGCCCTCGCCGGCGGCAAAATGCACACGCCCGAGCGATGCCAAATGCCTAAGACATCTCTTAGGCATCTGGAAAGTATGCGGCAACGCGCTTCCTCTCCGGTGCTCGCCCTCCACAAGCCCGGCGCGTCCTTTCGGCGGTGGACAAACCTCCCTTTAGTAAACCTCCCCCTAGTGAAAACGGCCTGGGACCGAAATCGATGGACCTGGAGCTGCAAAAATGACGGCCGCGACGCCCTCTCGCGAACAGAAAACGGCAAATTCCTTAATCGACGTGTCAGGGTAGGAGGCCTATCAATCTCCGATCCTTCCCTGGACCCGCCTCCTCGGAGGCGGGCCGCCGCTCCGGCCCCCCCGCCGCCGCCGCGCCGCCCCCCGGGGGGAGCGCCGAGGGCCGCAGCGGAGGGGGCCCCGCTGGCCGCGGCGGTGGGCCTCGGCCGCGAGCAGGCTCCCCGACTGGGGAGCCGAACTCTGTACATCGACGCACTGTGCTGGCCCTGCACTGAGAGCTGCATATGAAAAGCGGGTCCTGGTGTGTGTGTGTATATATAGATATTCGTGTATATATGTGTATAAGGGGACCCTGGTGTGTATATATACATGTATACATATGTATATATATATATATACATATATATATATATGTCTATGTATGTGTATACATATATGTATCTGGTGTGCATATATCTATGTATAGGGGGACCCTGGTGTGTGTATATAAACAAATATATGTAGATTCCGCTGTTTCCCCGGAGAGCGGGTCAAACAGACTATGCACTACGCCACCCCGACGTCGTTCCCGACCCTCAAAGGAGTCCTGGGAGTGAGAACAGCCCGCCACTGGCAATGTGTATATGTTCCAGTGTCCGACCAGCGGCCAGAACACCAGAGCCCCTCACGTGCCCAGTGGCAATCCGTGTCCTGACTGCAGGCCTTCCCTCTCTCGCTCCGCCTCTCTCCTTCTCCTGCCTGTGCACTGTTGTATCTTGCGCCGAGCTTGCTTCAACTCGCTCTAACCCACTCGCCCCGCTAGGGAGGGGGGCGCAGTCCCCGAAGGACTCATGACACGAATTTGCCAGAACTCTCGGGCGCTGCTGGGCGCTGCAAGGGATGGGGGCACCGCGTGAACCTCCACGAGACCCAAATGTGTTGCAACATACTTTTTTGGTCGGCGGCTCCGAGGCAACGGACAGGGAGCGGAAGCGGCGTCCGGAACATGGTACGGGGCTAATTTGCAAACCTAGCCGCCAGAGTCGGCGGACAAAGCTCGCACCTGCAAGACAAACTCGCAGTTGCACGTGCTCAGAACAGAATGAACAAATGTGTTGCAACATACGCGCAGCCCCCTGTCACCTGGAACCGACGGAGATGTGCCCGAGCATCGACACGCCCGAGATGGGCACGGACAAGTGGACACGATGCCCAGCAGCAGACGCTGCGCCGAGCCGACAGCGGTATGCTGTTGGGGCAGGCGAGCTTCTGTCTCCAAGCCGACACCGCCCGCGGCGACACCGAACACGAGTCTGGTTCAGAACGGGCACGAACTGCTGCTGGTTTTCGTTCCCTTACAGTGGGGGCTCGGCCACAAGAAACCTCCGAAAGAAACCCAACCCTGAAATCTGCGATTTGTTCAGTGAGAATCCACATTTGCCGATCGAGAATCGTCAAGATCTTGTTGGGGGCCCATCGAAATCCAAGAAACCCAGGGCACCCTGGCAAAATCCAGCTGGTTTCTTGGCACGCGCCCCCACTGTAAGAAACAACTCACGGGAAGTCTTTGTAATCCGCTAGCCCCCTTGCGGGGCCATCAGGCTGCGAGGCTTAAGCTTGCTGCTCCCTGCACCAGTTCCAAGTTCCAGTTTCCAATGTTGCAATATTGGTTTCTGCTTCTTACTGTAAATTCGTACTGTCCGCGCGAGGGGGGTGAGCCGGAAACCACCCTGGTGAGCGTCCACGAATCCCGCGCTCTGAATTTCTGAGGGGCCGTGGGACACGTAAAACTACGTGACGTGAGATCCGCGCTCCCGACGCAATAATCCCTCGTTAATTACGCTGTATTCGCGCCCCCGAGGCCAAACTCCGTTGCAAATTACGCTGTATTCGCGCCCCCGAAACCACATCCCTTGTAAAATACAATTGTTCACGCTCCTGAGGCCACGATCCCCCGTAAGTTACACAACATTCTCGCCTCTGGGGCCACAATCCCTCGTAAAGTACGCCACAGTCGCGCCCCCGAGGCTACGATCTCTCATAAATTACACGCTGCATTCGCGCCCCCGAGGCCACGATCTCCAGTAGATTACACCACACTCGCGCCCCCGAGGCCACGATCTCGTGAAAATTACGCCACAGTCGCGCCCCCGAAGCCACGATCCCTTGCAAATCGCGCCACACTCGCGCCCCCGAGGCCACGATCTCCTACAAGAGGTCCCAAGGGGCGCCTAAGACGCGCTCAAGAGGCCTCCAAGAAGCCAAGAAGATACCCCACGAGGCCCCAAGAGGCCCCCAAGAGGCGCCGAGAGGCTCCCCACGACACCCCAGCACATATACAAGAGGCTTCAGACCCACAGCCTGGGCACAGTGGCGGGATGGGCTTAAGGCCACTAGGATCCGCCGCCCCCTGTCGATTCATCGCAGGGGTGCCTGGCGTGCTGAATCCTCTCGGTTTTGGTTCTGGTTCTTTTTCCAAAAGAACTCCCCCTGGGGCTCCCGCGCGTCCCGCTGGGGTCCCGGGAGATTCCCGAATAACCATCTGTCAATGCCTGTTTTTCCCCAAGATGGCCCAAGATGGTCCCAAGACGGCCAAGATGGCCCAGGATGGCCTCCAAGATGCCTCCAAGACAGCCAAGATGGTCTCCAAGACGGCTAAGATGCCCCCAAAATGTATCCAAGACGGCCCAAGATGGCCTCAATATGGTCGAAGACGGCCCAAAAGGCCCGCGAGAGGCCTTCAAGACGGCCCAAGAGGCCTCCAAGAGTCCTTCAGGAAGGCCCGACGAGGCCAAAATCATAGTTGTTCCTTAGGTTGTTGAAGGATTTTGGCATTTGCGCCTTTTCGGTTTTCCGACGGCCCACGACGGCCCAAGAGGCTCCCAAGATCGCCCCAAAATCGCCCAAGAGGCCTCCAAGATGGCCCCATGAGGGCCCCAGACGCCCCCAAGACCGCCCCAAGAGGGCCCGAAGACGGCCCAAGAGGCCTCCAAGACGCCCAAGATGGTTTCCAAGACGGCCAAGATGGCCCAAGAGGGCCCCAAGTCAGCCCAGAAGGTCCCCCAAACGGCTTCCGACGGCGTCAGACGGGCCAGGAGCCCACCAAGATGGCCGAAGTTGGCTCGAAGCTGGCCCAAGACGGCTCAAGAGGCCTCCAAGAGGGCCTCCAGGAAGGCAAAAACATGTATTTTCCATTAGGTTTTCGACGGATGTTGACATTTGCTTCGTTTCGGCCTTCCGACGGCCCGATACGGCCCAAGAGCCCCCAAAGATCGCCCAAGGATCGCCCAAGAGGCCTCCAAGATGGCCCCAGAACGGCCCAAGAGACACCCAAGACGGCCCCAAGAGGCCCCCAAGACGGCCCAGGAAGCTTTTAAGACGCCCAGGATGGCCTCCAAGACGGCCCAAGAGCCCTCCAAGACGTCCTCCAAGAAGGCCCGACAGGGTCAAAATGGCCTCCAATCGGCCAAGATGACCTTCAAAATGCCCACGTGTTCCCCGAAGGCTTTCCAAACCGGTTCGGGGAACACATGGTCCGATAGCTTGGCAGGTCTGGCCTCAACGTTCGGCCACATAAGCGCTTCCAAAAGGCAGGGGGCGGCGGTGATTCGCCGTAGGCGTCTTCGATCCGCCGCCCCCTGTTGATTCATCACAGGGGTGCCTGGCGTGCTTAACCCGTTCGATTTTGGTTCTGGTTCTTTTCCAAAAGAACTCCCCCTGGGGCGTCGGCCCGTCCCGCCGGCCACCCGAAAAGATTGCCCGGGACCTCAATCCCCCCCAAAATCATCCAAGACTGCTCAAGATGGCCTCCAAGATGGCCACGTTGGCCCAAGATGGCCTCCAAGATGGCCTCCAAGATGGTCCAACATGGCCTCCAAGTCCGCCCAAGATGGTCCAAGACGGCATCCAAGACGGCCTCAGAGAGTCCAAGATACCTCTAAGGTCGCCCGAGAAGCATCCAAGACGGCCCAACACGACCCAAGAGGCCTCCAAGAGGTCCTCGAGGATGGCCCGAAGAGGCCAACATCATTGATGTTCGTTTTTTTTTATGGATTTTGGCAATTGCTTCTTCTCGGCATTCCGACGACCCAAGACGGCCCAAGAGGCTCCCAAAATCGCCCACGAGGCCTCCAAGATGGCCCCATGACGGCCCAAGACGCCCCCAAGACGGCTCCAAGACGGCCCGAAGCGCCCCAAGAGGGCCCCAAGCCGGTTCAGAGAGGCCCCCAAGACGGCTCCCGACGGCGTCAGACGGGCCAGGAACGCCCTAAGACGACCTCAAAGAAAGCCGAAGAAAGCACCAACATGGCCTCCAAGACTGTCCCAAGATGGCCCAATCGATCCCAAGAGTGCCTCAAGAGGCTCCGAAGAGGCATCCTCCCCCTTCTCCTTTTCCCTCCTTCTCCTCCTCTTCCTCTTCCTCCCCCGCGTGCTCCCCGAAGGCTTTCCAAACCAACTCGGGGAACACATGGTCCGATAGCTACGCCCCCCAAGACGCCTCCACGACGGCCAACGTGGCCGAAGATGGCATCGAAGATGCGTCCAAGATGATCAAGATGGCCCCAAGAAACTCCAAAATAGCCAAACAATGGCTTCCAAGACAATGCCAAGATGCCTCCAAGACCGCAAAGATGGCACAATTAAACCCTAGAGTAGCCCAAGAGGCTCCCAAGAGGCCTCCTCCTCCCTTCTCCTTCTTTATCCCTCTCCTCCCCTTCCTCCTCCCCCACCGCGTTCCCCGAACGCTTTCCAACCCGATTCGGGGAACACATGGTCCGATAGCTTGGCCGGCCTCTGGCCACAACGTTCGGCCACATAGGCGCTTCCGAAAGGGCAGGGGGCGGCGGTGATTCGCCGTAGGCGTGTTCGATAACGCCAACGTCTCAATATGTGCTGATGACTGACTGATGACTCATATCCGCCCCCACATGCTGTTCCCAGATGCGCCAAGGCAGCGCCGAGACGCACCGACGCGACTCTGTTACATCCCATTATGATACAGAGGGGGCCAGCGGCAGATGGCGAAGCCCTTACGAATAACACTAGAGAACTATCATCACGCCCAGTTGAGGCGCCATGGAACCAAATTTAGCCAACTTGAGCCAAAAAGGCTAAGCCGGATTCGGCGGGACCAACCGAGATTGAAAATACTGAATCGGAATGGGAGTGTGCCGGATCAGGTCGACCTTTGATCACGTCAGCGCCGATGTTTGACCTCCCAGGAGTTGCAGCCCACGGTTGACGTTAGAAAGATGACGTGCAACACCGATCTCCGGAAAGCACGCTATCCCCCTGAGGCGATCACCCGCGAGGGCACCCTCTGAGCACGCCGTCCCCCTGTGCCAAGGCCTCTGTGGTGCACGCTGTCCCCAAGGTGGGGGACAGCGTGTCATGAGTGGGCCGGCTGCGCCACATCGCACGCTGCCTTTCCAACGCCAGTCGTAAGTTTCACTTCTTTGCGATCTTGCCGAGAGCGTGCCTGCGGCTTGACCACGGAAACGCCCACCCAACCTCCCAGGAGCTGAGTCATAAATTCCTGAACATCGCTTAACCGATCCCCATCCCCACTGGCATGGCCTTCGCCCCACCGGCCGATTTACCCCCCTAGATAGATGCCATGGCCCGGTGGGGATGGGGATAGGTTTCGCAACACTGAGTTCCAGCTCTGCGGGATCGTGCAGAGAGAGCGCGCCTGCGGCTTGATGAGCCGCATGACGGCGTTGGTCTTCAGCGCGGGCCTCGGCCGTGCGAGGGGGGCGGGGAGCGCCGCGTCCGGCGAGGGAATGGGCGGGTGCCGGAGCGGACGAGGGCCTCTCCCGCGCCCAGCCCTGCCTGGCTTCAGAGGCGTGCCACGCGAGGAGCACACTTGTAAGCAGTCACATATCAACCGTACCCCTGCAGGCCAGATTTCTGAACAACTGGCTGGGGTTCAGAATTCGAAGGACGTCTGCAGCCAAGTGAACCCCAACCCGGGTGTCCGATACCCTAGCGTCCCTTGGACCCGCAGGTGTCAGGTTCGCGAGTGGTCGCAGAACTGCAGAAGCCCGAACTCCTTCCCTCACTGACATCCTCGCAACGTTGCAAAAACACAACGGAAACAATTTGACGCTGTTCGGCCTCCGGAGATCAAGAGGCCGAGTCCAGCTGGAAGCGCGCCAGATGGAGGCTCTTGGCTCCAGTTGGACAGGCACCGACTGGACTCAGCGTCGCTCGAAAGGAGGCGGAGTCCAGCTGGAGGCCGAGATCGATCTCCTTGGCTCCAGCTGGATCCCCGACTGGACTCAGCGCTGCCCTAGAGAGGAGGCGCAACCAAGCTGGAGGCCCCCCAGATGCAGACCCCAGGTTCCAGCTGGACCGCCCCTGGTCGGTCCCTTCGTCGCTCGAGGAGAGGCTGAGCCCAGCTGGAGGCCCGAAAGATGGAGGCGCTTGGCTCCACTTTTGCGGATGCCACGAGCGGATGCCACGACGATGGACACCCTAACAGTCCGATCAGTGAATTTTACATGTTCAAATGTAGGAACAAATCTAAACATGGTTAAACATGTTTCAAACATGTTTAAGACATGTTTTAGACATCTGGAAATTATTTGGCAACATGCTTCCTCTCCATTGATCGTCCTCCACAACAATAGAGCCCCTTGGCCTCGGCTGGACTACTAGCCCCGACTGGATTCAGCGTCGCTCGAGCGGAAGCGACATCCACCTGGAAACAAACCAAATGGATCTCCCGGGCTGGACGGGCATGGCGAAACGGAAGAGGAGGGGTAGGAAGATAAGGGTGAGGTGGTAATTGGGGGAAGGAGGGGTGCTGAGCAGGGGGGGGGGCTTGCTGCACACCTCTCGATGGACGGGAAGGAGGAGGAAGATTTTAATAAATCCACGATGCGTCAACACTGCCGCAGTACACGTTTCCGCCCCACGTCCCCATTCTCAGAAGTCCCTACAAATATAGCTTTCAAATGTATGGGGACGCCCCTCCTGAATGACGAACGTCTTCTGGGCCTGCCATTCAAGCGACACCCTGTCCTGCAAACGATCCACCCTCCATCATCACCACTATAGTAATCACAACGTAGCACGATTGCATAATTCTATAAACAACCGAACGATCTACTCATCCTGAAAAAGAACCATCCATCCGTGTAGTGTTGTACGTAATCAACGTCCGGTTCATGTAAATTGAAACGATAACGCAAATTTGAACACTTGCCGACGCCCGTACGCTTCACGGACGCGCACTTTTGAACTCCAGGTGGAACAACGTGAAGTCCCACGCGAGAACCACATTTTCAAAATGAATCAAACTCCGGTTTCGTGGTTATTGGACGCTTTTGAAATACATATACACGGTGCTATGGCGAGAGCCGCATATTGAAAATCACCGCCCCTCCGTCCGAATATCGCGTGGATTATGCTGTAAACTAATGCGCGCGGAGCTGAAACGAGAGCCGCATTTTGAAAACGGCCCAGCGTTCACTAACGTAACGGTCAAGAATCTTAAAAAGAAGGTGCGCGGCGCTCTGGCAAGACTCGCTCTTTCGAAACGAACGAATACTCTCTTCTTGCCCCTTCCACTGTGAAGTGTTGGGCAACGAGTGGTACCCACCGGCTGCTGATGGAAGTATGCAGCCCGTCGACCCCGAAAGGAACACCGCGGGTTTTGCACCCATAATCCTAGAGGAACACAAGATGGGAACATCTCCCTGGATTTGGGCGCCCACTCGCCTATCGCGGGTTCCATCAGTGCTTGCCGTCGTCGTCGTCGTCCTCCTCCTCCTCCTCCTCATCCTCCAACCTCGCCGAAGACGACGAGCGCGGCAGACCATCTGAGGCGTGGTCTGGTATATCGGGAAAGTGAGGACCTTGGTTACAAAAGTGTAGAAAATGATGGCGACCCCGGCCGAGCCGACGACACTGTCGATCCTCGCGGGGAGCTCGTTCTCATTTTGTCATTGGAAGCATTACCGTTCACATCACTTGTGGACCCTGTGAGCAATGACACGAAACCCTGGAAACATATGGAGACACATGATGTAGGGCAACTGCGGTAGAAAACTGGGCGGGAGTGGGACACGGATGGGTAGGGCGGGCAGAGAGCGGATGAGCAAGTCCCCCGTACACCAACTCAAAAGACAATGCAGACCCACGGAGGCCGTGCGAATCTGAAGCTGCAACTTACCGGGGCTGCAGAACCAGCGCCGCAAGGCAGATAGCCGCTTGTTTTTATCAGCGAATGGGAGCCCAGTGGCAGAGTGCAGGGGGACGACACGACACGACACGACGAAAACGACAGACGACAAACAAACGACAAGCCGCACATGAGACCCTGTCGCCCAAGACGCCATCTACGAAGCACATGCTCCATGACCACTGGTACTCCTGAGAGACTTGGGCGGAGCACTGCCTTGCATCAGCAATCAGCACGGCGAGGTCCCACAACACAAGGCGGTCGCAACCTGACATGAGCTCCCGAGAAATACGCACTAGTCACTATGAGACGTACTACAGTCGGGGCGTTGACCCCAGGGACCCCAAATTAAGGAACGAGGCCCCTATTCTACATAAGGAATAAGGCTAGCTGCGGCACAATTCAGGAACACGGAGCCCCTCCCCAACGAAAATGGCTCCTTCTTCAGCGCCCCGACTGTGCGCGCCACATGATCGCTTCGCTCGCTTCGTCTGGTGACCAGTGGTTCATCAGCAATCAGGAGCTTTACAACGCCGATTGCACAATGCTCGGGAGCGGCCCAGCGGGGGGGCCAAGGACGTATGTAATGGAATAAGAAGAGGCGCCATGAAACCTGAGGAAATATCATGGCCCCCGCCATGATATCCACCCCCCCCTAGTCATCACCCCCCTCTTTGCCGCCCCCGAAATGCACGCTGAGCAACCCAATTTTCGTGCTCTCCTCGGCTTCTTCAGTGTGTGCTGCACGGGCTGATTGGTCCACCTGTTTTCTGCACCGAGCCCCTGCTGCGCCCCCCAAGTTTGCCAATTCCGGTGGCACGCCTGTGGTAGATAGCCGTTTCCATCCCCGGGCTTCTCTCGGAGTATTCGGGCCGACGCTCTGACTGGGCAACCACGTGTGAACCCTACCCCTAAAGGTCAAAATATCTGAAACGCCCGCTGTGCTTCGAAGTTCGAAGACATCTGCAAACAAATGTACCCAAGCGGGGGTGTCCGATTCCCCAGCGTCGATTGGACCCGCAGTGTTAGGGATCGATAATGATCGCAGACTGACTGCCCCCCCTGAATCCCGATGATCAAATTGCAATTGAGGTTCACGAAGGACTCCCAGGAGATGCCGTCGAGTGGAAGCATCTCGACGCCGGATCTCGTGGCCTCTGCAGTCGTAGTGGCCTCAAGCAACAATCAAGGAAAGATCGACGAGGGTTCTGGATGGGATGAGTGGCACGAAACGTCATGGCCCTTGATTGCAACTGTTTCTGGTAATCAAACATACCAGAAACATACCACGACCCATCTCCATGAATTACGTCCTCCTGACCAGCATAATCAGCAAAGTAATTGCGCAGGCCGAAAGATGTACCTCTTGAGCCGCAGGCGCCGAATGCGAGTCCCCGTTCACTTTGCGGTCATGTCTTCGCCAACTCTTCCGTGGCCTGATCGCTCTTCTCTTCTTTCTGCTCCTCCTCCTCCTCCTCCGCATCCCTCTCGTGGTCGTCCTCCTCCCCAACAATATCCCATTATTGCGTCCTTGCAACTTATCCGTATCTTGTTCCTCCTTCGTCATTATTCTCCTCCGCGAGTCCTCCCATCATCTGCATCGCTGTGCTGCTTGATACCTCGCCTGCCACCCCTCTCTGCGCATGGTCTCTGATAGGGGGCACCCATACAATCATAGCATTGGTCTGCAGATACATTGCTTGGCGGAACCAATTTCGTTTGGGACCCCATGTTGCTTCGTTCGTATGGAACATGCACTCTGGCTAGAAAGGTTCGGATACACGTGGCGTCCACGCCAAAAAACTGAACCCCGACGCTAGAGTAATTTGATTCCCGTGACTCTCAAACATACGTAAATGGATCAAATTCGACCAGTGTTTTTCCATATAAGAGTAACAACTGTCAGCCTGGATCTGCTGAGTCTGTCTCGTTCATGGCGGCGCACACAAGGGTGGTAAGGGGAAGGGGGAAGGCTTCTTAGAAAGAGGCCGCTTCTTAGAAGGCGCCGACCTTACGTCTATAGAGAAGGCCCGCGCCTTCTACGAAGCAGGGGTGTTCGTAAGAAGCCTTCCCCCTCACCCTATCCCCCTCTGCGCGTGGCCGACACTCTTCGGTTTGGCAATTGCCCCTCCTTTGTTCAGCTAAATGCTGCTACACTCCCCCTGTCAGGGAAACCCGCCCGGGCGTCGTCTGCGGATGGGCTGATAACGGAGGCGTGAAGCGTCACGAACTTACGACATCGCCGCAATAGGAGAGAATGTGAAATGGTTCGGCCCCCTGGGATCTGGGGGGAAAAACGGGTCCGTTTTACTGGGCTGCAGTCGAAACCTACAGTAAGGACGGGCGGTAAGGACGCAAGGGCCTTGAACGCCGAAGTTGGTGTTTTTTGGACGGCGGGCTGCCAACACCCTGAAGGGCTGGCCAATGAAAATCTTGAAGGACGGGTCGCAGAGGCAAGGAGGCAAGGGAACCCTAGGGACATCCGTGCGTCCTTACTACGAATGTTGACTAGATGAGCTCCGAAGGGTCCCGAAGGAAGATATTATATCACTGCCGTCCCGAGCCTGCAGAAGAGAGCGTCACAACTTCTGGCACCCTGGAGCCCAGGGACACGAACTCCCACAGGCCAAGGTCTCTCAACCTGAAGGGGCCCAAGGACACACAAATGAATACACACAAATAAAATGGTTACCTATATTGTCCCATATTTTCTGGGGTTTTGTCTTCCCCCCCACTTCCCATATTTTCCCATATTCCGGGGGATCGACCATTAATTTTGTCTGTGTGTTTCTTTTCCTCCTGAAAACAATGCGCTGCAACAAGTGCAACTGATTATTGTTCCCCACCACGGCAAGTACCCATCGGTCAGAGTAGGTGGTGGAGGCATGTAGCAGGGCGGTATTGACTTCTGCCCGCCCCACGAAGACGAACGAAGAGGGAGAACCACTCGATCCTTGAAACGGGGGGCGCAGCAACAGACGACTCTTGACGCCCAGTGGGTAGTGGCTGCCAGACTTTGCGCACGAACGCCCAACCACCTGCCCGCCACACACACACACACACTCCCGCGGCCGGGCCCCGAGCATCCCCCGGTCCCCGAGCATCCTGCATCGCGTGCTCGACGAACACAGAACACGAAATGCCTACACTCGCCATCGCTTGGGCGTCCATTCCCTGTGTTTTTGTTTCGGTTTCGTGCGTGGTTTTTTTTGCCAAATGATCGAGGATGCTCCTCGATGGTCCTCGCCGAAGGCAAAAATGCACACGTCCGAGCGATGCCGAGCACATGAGCTGACTACACTTTTCGGGAGGCCCGCGCGCACAACTCTCTTGGAGCGGCGCTGGGCACCCCCGTCCCTGGACCCCTGCATGGGCGCGCCAGGCGGGGCGCCGGCGGCGCCGCCATGGAGGCCCAGCGCCGAGAACCAGGAAATCCCCGCGCGGACACCGTCACACACACACACTGGACCTCCTGGAGGAAGATACTATATCACTGCCGTGCCGAGCCTGCAGAAGAGAGCGTCACAACTTCCGGCACCCTGGAGCCCAGGGGCACGAACTCCCACACTGGCCATCGCTCGGACGTCCATTCCCTGTGTTTTTGTCTCGCTTTCGTGCGCGGTTCTTTCGCCCAAGGATCAAGGATGTGCTCCTCGATGGTGTCCTCCCCGAAGGAAACATAATGACACGCGTCCGAGCGACGCCAGGGTGCCTCTCGTCGAGAGCGGCGTGCAGGGACTCCCCGGCCCTGCGTGCCCCGACGGCCCGGGTCCCGGCTGCGCCCGGGACCCCCGAGAGGCCTACCGCCTCGCGCCCCCAGGCTCGGTCGTGGTTCGCTCGAAGGCTCGAAGTCACTCAGAATTCGGATTCTTGGTCCCTCAGGGTTGAGACGTTTCGGCTCGTTTGAAGTTCGGATTTTCGAGTTCGTTCAGGGCTCCGTATGAAGTCGTTCAGAGTTCGAAGTCTTGTGATGGGTGAGATTTTTGAGCAGAGTGTTGGATGCTCGTTCTGGGGACCTTCCTGGAGCCACTCGCTCCACTCGTGCGTCGAACCTGAGTAGAACCTGAGTCGAACCTGAGTCGAACCTGAGTCGAACTTGAGTCGAGCTTGAGTCGAACTGGGGTCGAACCGATCGTTAGGTGGGCTCCAGGAAGGTCCCCGAAACGAGCATCGAAAGAGTGCCTTCAGCGATCGCTCGCCACGTGCGCTTACCCAGGAACGTTTGAGCACTACCCTGCACGACCATCTTCAAATCGAGGCGCCACTCGCCGCCTCTCCGCGTGTGTACGTGGCGGAGTGCATCTCAGGGCTCCTGCCGTCGGGGACGGCAGAAACGGTGGCAGACTTTAAGAAATAACGAGCCCTGGCCACTTCTTCGGACGCCCGCATGGGTACGCACAACATGAACACGCTGCCCAACACCGGATGTTATCCAAAACCGACAGTGGCCACTGTTGGGCAAGCGACCGTTCGTCTCGAATGGACAACGTCCGCGTCGACGCCGGCAACGATTCTTGTCGAAAACGGATATGCGCTGCCGTCGGTCTTCGTCGCCGTTCTTTCCACGCCCATTTCGATCGCCCCGAACTTCTGGGCACGAATGCCGCTTGCTCTCGGGGTGTGCCACGTGAGTCTCGCGGGGCCAACAACTCTCGATCGACGCCCCTCGGAGGCCTCCTGGAGACCGCCGTAACCTCGGATGTCTGCACGGTCGCGGAATAGGCCAGGAGCACTTGCTCTGCGGATATATGTTAGGAAATAACTCTGGGGTATGGCCAGTGGTCGCTTCAACTACAAGCATATCTCAACCTATGCACGCCCTGCTAGAATTCAATCGAGCTAACAAGCCCGTAAATTGAACGTAAAATCAAACATACCTGCAAACGCATGAGATGGAATCGTCCGTGAGTTTCCACATTCCAGACGAATTAGTGACAAAAAGCCGATGCGTTGAATAGCGGGGGCATGGCTACTCTCGACTGCATAATCAACATGTTATGGGAGATCTCGGGGATACACGATGGGGGGGCGGGGGACGGCGCCCATCCAAGATAGGGATGCGCCCGACCAGGCCCCTGTCGGTGTATCCCAAACCAGAATTTCCCATCTTTTCGAAGCGGCCTGATTATTCTACGGGGAGCTCAGGGAGTGGGGGTGACAAACCTTTGGTTGAACCAAGAGGGGGTCCAGCGGAAAGGGGGTGGTGCAGTAGCTTTGGGGCAAGTGTATTGCAAATGTACTGTGCCGGGGCGTTGGGTTGCATTGTAGTGCATCTAATGTATTGCACGCGAAGATCGAGCAATACCTTTGCATATTGGAACATATTACGCGCCCCGAATCTATTGCAACACCACACATATATATATATATATACACATGCATATATACATATATATATATACATAGATTGCACCTAATCTATTGCACCACCCCCTTTTCGCTGGACCTCCTTTTGGGTCAACCAGAAAGCCGTCTGCGACCCAACTCCGCGGAAAATTCGATGCTCATTCTGGAGACCGTCCTGGAACCGCTCGCTCCTTTCATGAGCCGATGCCGTGTCGAACGTCCGCGGACTTGACTCGAGCTTGAGACGAACTTGAGCCGACGTTGAGCCGAGCTAGAGTCGAACTAAAGTCGAACCAGATTCGAACTGGACTCCAGCAGAAACGCTGGGTGGGTCCCAGGAAGGTTCGCAAAGCGAACATATGAGGAGGACGAGGAGGAGGCGGGAGCAAGGACTGGGCGCAACCACCGTGCCTGAATCCGACGATGCCGTCTCACGGAGAGAGCGCCCCGCGCACACCGCCTGGGGCAGCTGCTCCTCAGCAGCAAGCCTCGCGCGGCAATGTCTTTACACGGGGTGGGTTGAACGGGCGTCAAAAGCTGCAAGCGGTTGTCAAACGCTGAAGCTGGCCCTCGAGCCTGCTCTTCTACCACAGAGGCCTCACAAGTGAGGTAGGGTCGGAGGATCACCCCGCATCGTCGATGCATCGCCAATGCATCGGCGATGCCTCGGCGACGTCGGTACAGAGAAAGTCGGGATCCATACCGAACCGTATCGCGGATGTGTTGGCGATGCGGCGCGATCCTCCGACCCCACTTTTTCTGACCCCCTCTGGGCGGCCTTGGGTGCCTCGCAGTTCTGACCCACTGCGGATCAAGACAGCAGAGGAGGAGGCGAAGGCCTCTGATCCGAAGTGGGCTCCAATGACACGCTCACCGACGGGGCCGCCGCCCGCGCCGGCTTCCCGCCGTTGAGCTCGCCGCCCGACCTCGCGTCTAGCACGTTTAGGGCCAGGCTGAGCAGGCTGGCCAGGGCTCCGCACGCGATGAAAAACAACATGCAATAGTCGTAGCGCTTCACCTGCGTGCCCGGGTACACCTCGGGGCTCGCGTCCTGCAGGACGCCGACCAACATGTTTGCGAGGGCGATGCCGATCATCTGTACGGACGTGGCCATGCCGTTCGCGGTGCCCACGAGCTCCATGGGCACGACGATCGGGATGCACGGCCAGAGGCTCGAGGCGGCGAACATGTAGGTCAAGCGTTGTGAGCAAGAATATCAAAAACACTGGGATCGAGAGCAAACAGGTTACGAGCTGGATCTGAGCACGGCGGCCACACCAATCGATGAAGGCACCTACAAAAACGGTAAAAACCATGCTCATGAGGTAGACGATGCTGGAACGGAAGGAGGCGCCCTCAGCGATGGAAGTACCGTGCCACTTCGCCTCGAAGAAATCCTTTGCAACAGCGATGAATGCGAATATGCAGATGTAGTACGTCGAGATGATGCAAGAAAGTATCCACAATCGCGCTGGGAGTCTCCCGATGTCACGCATCGACACTTTCTTGACGTGTACTCTTGCGATCTCCTCGCCAAGACTCTCCGTGTACCGCTTGTGCCTTTTATCGAGCAGCACGTAGCAGATGCCAAAAAAGGCCCCGACACAACAAAAGCCAACCCCGAGCCAGAGCGTTATGGGAATAGAAGTGGCCTGCACGATGTTTGCCGTGAGGTTGAGGTTTATCACAGATCCTAGCCTGGACGCAGTGAGTGTGAACCCCATGGCGAGTGCCATGCGGTCGTGCCTGAAGAACTGCGCGGAGATGGTGTTCTGCACGAGGGTGATGGAACCACCGCCCATGCCGAAGATGAAGCGACCTACGAGCATCAAGCAGTACTGGAACTCCGGACCCGCCATGTGCAGCGATGCCCCCATGGCGAATACTATCTGTCCGATGGTATACAGGGCGCAGAAAACTGAGCAGCCTACGTGCGTGCCGTAGCGGTCCACAATTATGCCGCCAAACATGCAGCCGATGAGCGCGTTCGTCCAGGCATACAGCGAATAGAAGAGACCGTAGAGGAAGTCTGTCTGAAACAGCCCAGATGTCGGGGCCCAGGGCCTGATGTATGCATCCTGTAAGCCTTCCTTCATGGTGGAAGGCATGTCGAAACAGAAATAGGATCCGAATGTCAACATGCAGCTGCAGAAGAGGATCACGTACCGGAACGCGACGTGCGCGGGGTGCAGGCAACCCCGGGCGGGGGCCTCACCCTCGAGCAGCGTCGCCATGTGACCAGCCGTCTGCGTGGACATCTGAAGCAGCGCCCGGACAGCAGTCCCCGGATCAGAAGCCCCGAGGATGGCTGCTTGGACAAAATGGCCTTGAGCCGGAACTGTTACGGAGAGGGGGGGGCGAAAGGGCAGGATAGCAAAGAGCAGGGTAGAGCATCAGCTCACGTCGCTGGCTTTCCTGGCGCCTCCTGGCGCTGAGAGGCGCCCATGTCTCGAGGAATGGGCCCATGGGCGAGGCCGAAACCAGCTGCAAGCAGCAAATTTCGTAACCCTCCCGTTCCCTATCCTGCCCGTTCGTCTGGCACGATACGGAGAACGGGCGTGGCAGAGGGAATCACGGAGGGTATGGCGACCCCAATCTCCAACTTTCCGGGGTGCTCCACTGTGCTAACGACGATATGGGCCCAACTCAACAATTTCCCGGGATCGCTTCAAAACCACATTGAGCGTGAATTGCACAAAATGCGCATGGCAAGTTTTCGGATGATTTTCGGGCTGAGTACTTGTCATACATGCGCACCCTCGTGTAGCAATACTCTTGAGGGGTGTCTTGAATATGTGTTGTTTACTGATGCACGCTTTCCCTTTTGCATGCACCACGCCGTTGTCGACATCGGGAAAATACGTTTTAGGGTGCTCGATCGGACGTTTACTTTTCTCCTCGACTTTCCATGGGATAGCGTCCATCCTCGACGGAGGTGGGCCCGTATAGCCCCACAGGGTGTACAGTGGGGGCTCGGCCACAAGAAACCTCCGCAAGAAATCCAACCCTGAAATCCGCGACTTGTTCAGTGAGAATCCACATTTGCCGATCGAGAATCGTCAAGATCTTGTTGGGGGCCCATCGAAATCCAAGAAACCCAGGGCACCCTGGCAAAATCCAGCTGGTTTCTTGGCACGCGCCCCCACTGTGTAGCCCCCCCAGGGTGCACCCCTAAGTCCCCACTCTGTTCTGAGCGGTGGATTCTTCTGGGGAGCTCAGGGATCGGGGGCGAACGGAAGATCGCTCGCGAGGGAAGGATCCGAGCCGCTTCTCGGCGGCTCCAGGGTTCAGTCGGCCCTGTCCCCCTACAGGGGGATTCTCGACGAAAAACCAAAAAATATCCCAAAATAATCCAAACATGCTCCAACAATCGTCTGGGGACCACTTTTTAAATATTTGTTGACCTTTAGGGTGTATGTTTGGGGTATTTCTTATTTTTCGTCGAAAATCAAAAAAAATACCCCAACAATAATCAAAACATCATCCAAAAATCGTCTGGGGACTATTCTTGGAGTATTTGTTTGCCCTTTTGGGGTATTTTTGGGGTACTTTATATTTTTCGTCGAAAATCCCCCTGTTGGGGGACACGCCCGACGTGAGTCTGCTTCCGAGCCGCTGCTCGGCGGCTCCAGCAGGGCCCGGCGAGGGCGACCCGAGGCCGAAGAGCACCGAAAAAAACTCCCGCCGGCTGCTGTACTTCTGAAGGGGCCCAATGAACACACAAACAAAGACAGGCAAATAAAAACAATCCCCATATTTTCCCATATCTCATAAAAAAAACATCCAGATAAATACACGCAAATAAAAAACAATCCCTATCTTTTCCCATACCTTCTGGGCGTCTGTCTTCCCCCCCACTTCCCACAGTTTCCCATATGTTCTGGGGAGTCGACGACTCCTTGTGCCTGTGTGTGTTTTCCCCTTCCTGACATGTGCTGCACAGCGCCTGTGTACATCACAACGTTGGCGTGCACCGCTGCGCCTGTGGACACCACGGCGCCTGCCTATACACCACCGCATTGGCGTTTCACGCCGCGCTGGTGCACGGCACAGTGCTCTCGTGCACAGGACAGGTCCCAGGAGAAGAAAGAACACACCGACACAATGAATTGTGTCTGTGTGCTTTTTTCCCCCTCCTGAGCAAAACCCGCCCGCCAGCTGCTTTGTACTCCTCGCGCCGCGAGGCCGCCCAGGCCCCGGCGACGGTCGACCCGCGGGCTCGCCGCCGGGTGCGCTCTCGCCAGGATCTCCGGGCGGATCTGGCCGAGGCGAACATGGCGCCTCCTGTCGCAGGCCTGGAGATTGACACCAACACCAATTTCGGAGGTGTGCCTCCACCGAGGGAAGAAGATCCCGCTCTCGGCGATGGTGGTAATATTCTGGCTTCCAAGGTGACCGAACTATTACCACCAGCACCGAAAATCTAGGATCATCTTCCCCCCTGTAGAGGCACCCCCCCCGTCTTGGTGTTGGTGCGCATTTCCAGGCCGCCGATCCTGGTGACCCCCAGAAAGACGCACCGCAAAATCAGAACACAAACCGTCGAGTTCGGGCCTCAACTCGGGCCTCCGGCGGCCGCCCGGGACGATCCGGGCACTCCCGGAACGCCCTCGCCGAAGCGCAGCTGCTGGAAGGCGCAACGAGGCGAGAACACCAGCAGGAAGCCACGAAAACGTGCGAAAACGATCGAAAACCCTAGGTAAAAAGCAATCCCTCGAATGAGGGGCAAAATCAATCCCCGGACACGTTATGGGGCGCATTCCGGCCAGAATTTCGAGGCGGGTCCAGCCGCGGCGACGAGGAGCTCCCCAGAGGCCCAGAAAACACTAAGAAACGCCGACGCGCGGATGTCAGGGACCGATCCTCGATCCTCGATCATCGTTTGAGGATGTCTGGTTTTCGGGTGATACCTCTGGCCTCTGGCGGCCGCCTGGCACAATCCCTGTCGCCCCGTACAGATCTCGACGAGAGGGCTCCTGAAGACCGCCCCGGGGGCCAAAACACCCACGAGGAACTCGGGAACCGAGGTGGGGCTCGAGGGTCGGGGATCGATGCTCGACGAGGGTCGTCGTTGCCGCCGTCGGGGCAAAAATCGATCCCCGGACCTTCGGGGATCTTCTGACCCGGGTCAATCCAGACCCGGGTCAGCCAGGCCTTGCACACACCTGCAAGATCCTGCAAGGCCCTGCACCCAAACCAGGGTCAACGCGCAGGATCCTGCAGGATCCTACAGGATCCTGCACCCAAGCCCGGGTCAATGGGAGCCTGGCTCTGCAGGATGCTGCAAGACCTGGCGCTCTGGCCGACCCCCTGTTTGCATTGATAGGGGAACAAAAAGTGCTATCAACATTAAAAACTCGGAGGTCCGCGCGGATGTCTCGGATCGGCGCGGGGGCCCCCCGGCGGCGCCTCCGGCGCCGCCCCTGGCGCGCTCCGCGCGCCAGGGGAGGGGGGTCCAGTGCCGATCCGAGAAATCCGCGCGGACCTCCTCGTTTTTATGTTCATGTCATTCTTCGCTCCCCTACTTGACCCCGTCTCGAGGCTCCCGAGACTTGGGCGCCCGAGTTATCCGGGGTAACTCGAGTCCGGGGTAACTCGGGCTTGGATTCCCGAAAAAGGAACCCGAGTTAGCCCTGACCCGAGCTACCCCTGATGATGTGGGGCTCTGGACGCCCGAGTTATCCGGGGTAACTCGGGCCCGGGGTAACTCGGGTCCGGACTCCCGAAAATACGAGACCTATGTTGCTTCACATCAGCAATTTGGCCCCTGCTGACTTTTTTCAAAATAATATATTGGGATGAAACGCTGCCGCTGGATATATCGAGCACAGTTGATCACAACACAAGCGCTCCTGCGATCCCCGCCAAAATGGCAAGAAATGGTAAGCTCGGATCCGCATGGTTACATTGCAACCGAACCGCTTGACCACCATCTCGACCGAACTGGCGGAATTCGACCACGCGTCCGACAAAATACGTTCGACGAGGGATGCGCTGCACAATGCCCCGGCCACGGGCAGCGCTACGAGGGAAAGCGGGCCCTTCGATGTGTCACTTTCAGCGCCCGTGAAAGTGACACCTCCCAGGGCCCACTTAAAGAGCACCAGAAAGGCTCCAAGAAGGCCCCGAGAAGGCCCCAGGGCGGCACCAAGAGGGCTCCCAGAGGGACCCAAGAGAGGCCCCAAGAAGGGCCCAAGAGGGCCCTCCGCGGTGTCACTTTCAACGCCCGTGAAAATGACACCTCCCAGGGCCCACTTAGGGCCTCAGAAAAGCTCTAAGAAGGCCCCGAAAGGGCCATAGAGAGCCGCCCTGGGTTCAACTCCGCGTGGCGGAGTTGGAAGCGATAACTTCAATACCCTACTGGAGGCCTCTTAGGGGCCCTAAGACGGCACTGAAGAACCCCATCGGGGCTTTTTCAAAGGCAGAGGAGGGCGCAAAAAGGGGCCTCAGTGAGCCCCTGGTCTAACTCCACCTGGCGGAATTGGAAGCGATATCGCCCGGCGCCTTCATGGAGCCGCTCGGAGCTTCCAAGACGGCTCCAGAAGGCCCCAGGAGGGCCCCAAGAGGATCGAACGACGATTCCTGGAAGTGCACCAGTGAGACCCTTGTTGACCTCCGCCTGGCGGAGTTGGAAGCGACAATTTCCAGTGCCCTCTTGGGGCCTCTGGGGGGCCCCTCAGAAAGCTTTGGGGAGCACAGTGAAGGCCTTCGCAGGGCCGCGTGAGAGCCGTACCAGGGCCGCATGTGTGCGCGGATGGGGGCGACGAGTGCTGACGCTGACGAATATGAGAATGATGAGGGCGATCAAGGCTGGCCCGAAACAAATCCTGGCGCCATTGCAGGCCGCCGATTATCGGCCACGCCGCCAGGACGACGCCAAGCAACAAAACGACACCAACCAACAAACCGACACCAACCAACAAACCAACAAATCGACACCGGCCAACAAAAGGACACCAAGCAACAAAACGACACCAAGCAACAAAACGACACCAACCAACGAAACGACACCAACCAACAAAACGGCACGAATCAACAAAACGGCACTGACCAACCAAACGACAAATCACTTCACGACACCAATGAACAACGCGAAATCCACCGACCGCCAACCAAGCATAAAATCAACCGACACAACGAAACCAACCCATAGAGCCAGACCAACCACTGGATTCGTGAGTCGGGGTAGTCATGGCAGTGAGCCGCTGCAGCCCGCGGAAGCCATTAACAGTGACCAGAGCACCGCAATGCAGCAACGTCCCCGGGCGGCGGCGGGAGTCTTGGATCTCCCGCGGGACTGGAGCGTAGCGAGTTCGTCCTGGGTCCGGTTTAGTGAAGTGAAGAATTTCGGGGTGCTTGCATGGCAAAAACCTTCACTTCACTAATCTGGGGCCCCTGGAGCCCCAGGGCGTTTCAGGTCCCCTCGCTGTCTGGGTAGTCCAGGGGGCGCAGTGGCGGCTTACCAGAGGCCCTGTTCCCTAGCCTCACTTGCTTTCACCCGTGGTGCTCGACGGCCGTCTCGGAGCTGTCTTGTGGCGGTCTGGGGCAATCCCGAAGCCTCTTGGAGCCATCCCAAGGCCCCAAGGCGCCACCAATGGGGGCCCCAAGAGAGCTCCCAGAGGGCCCCGAAAGGCCTACAACAGATTGCACGTTCGCGCGAATTCTTTGTACCACTTTGGGGGGTCCCTCTTGGGGCCCTCGGGGAACGTTCTTGGGGCCCTCCGAGGGCCCACTGGGGCCCCGGGAAGGCCCCAAGAACGCTCCCAGAGGGCCCCAAGAATGCTCCAAGAGGGCCCCAAGAGGACCCCCACAAGTGACAAAAACTATTTGCATGAGGGTGCAACTTACTCGGCGCCTCTTGGGGCGCTCTTGGAGCCGTGCTGGGCGCCACTCGTGGACGACATGGGCTGGGCGACGGCATGTGGACCCTGTCGCTTGGGCCATCGGGGGTGCTCCCCAATGGGGCCACGAAGCTTGTGAGCGTATGACGGAATGGGCTGGGCGGCGGCCTGTGGGCCCTGCCTGTGGGGCCGTCGGTGTAGCTCCCCGTGGGGCCACGAAGCGTGTGAAACGTATGCCGAAATATGCTGGGCGGCGGCCTGGGAAACCTGCCGCTGGGACCTTTTTTTGGTGGAGCTGCCTATAGGGGCACGAAATGTTTGAGGGTGTCATCAATGTGGCCTGGGCGACGGCATGTGGACCTTGCCGCCGGGACCTCCGATGAGCTCCTCATGGGGACACGAAGCGTCTGAGGGGCGTGCCGACATGGGCTGGGCGGCGCACTAAGGACCCTGCCGATGGGGCCTTCGGTGGAGCACCTCACAAGGCCACGAGACTTGCGGGGGATGTGGCGAAGCAGAGACGCGGGGGAACAAGGGGGGTGTTTTGATGATGTTGATGAGGATGGTGGTGGTATTGATGATGGAGACGGCGAGAATGCTGATGATGCTGATGATGATGGTGATGGCGACGATGACGATGGACGATGACGACGGAGACACGCGAGGAGGGAGGACGAGGGAGGGGGCCGGAACGAATGACGCGGGGCGGTGTCTCTTCAAAACGAGGAACCAACACTGCAATATGGTAGGAAATTTCTGGACGACCCCCCCCCGTGGCGCGGTCAATGTCCGCGACAGCATCGCTGGCACTACGAACGACATGATCGAACTCTTCCTGCGACGTTACCCGCGAGGTGGATCAGCCAGGGATGGGGGGTCGAAACCGCCCCAACGCAAAGCAAATGTACAATCCTGAGAAACCCCAGCCCACATCAACCGATCCGCAACAAGCACGCAAGCCTTTGACGACCCCAACGCACGTGACATCGCATAACGCGACGCGCCATCGAAAACGTTCGACGCGCGGCCTCGGAATGACATCGGGCTTCATGGAACGTCGAATGGAAAACATGAAAAACCGCCCTGTGGGCTCCGAGACCCAAAATTACTGATGTGAAGGATTTCGGCTCGTCGAGAAAAAGGAACCCGAGTTAACCCTGACCCAAGTTACCCCTGATGATTCGGGGCTCTGACCCGAGTTACCCCGAAGTAGCCCTAACCCGAGTTACCCTGACCCGAGTTACCCCCGCGTTTTCGTGTTCATGTCATTATTCCTTCCCCTGCTTGACCCCCGTCTCGAGGCTCCCGAGACCTGCTCGGGGGCTGCGCTCCGGCGTTGTCGTCGAGGCCGCCGGCGCCGGCCGGCCGCGTGCGGAGGCCTCCGCCAGCGCGGGCGCGGCCCCGAGCAGCGCCGCGGCCGCGAGCGCGCCCGCGGCCAGCGCGAGGGCGGCCGCCCCCCGCGAGGCGAGGCGCGGGCTCGCCTGCGGGGGGGGGGGCCCGGCCGCGCGGCGCGCGGAGCCCTTGGAGCAGGGACCAACCGCCTCCCTCCTCCCTCCTGCCCTCCTCCCTCCTCCTCCCTCCTCCCTCCTCCTCCCTCCTCCTCCTCCTCCTCCTCCTCCTCCTCCTCCTCCTCCCTCCTCCCTCCTCCCTCCTCCCTCCTCCTCCTCCTCCTCCTTGCCCTCGTCCCGGAAAAGGAGGGCCACAGGGGCCGAAAAAGCCAAGGAGACAGCGGGCCCCTGGAGGACACCACACTTGAGCAGGGACCGACCGTCCCGGCATTCCTATGGTCCTACCACGAAATGTTCTTAGGACCCAAATATGTTCTAATAACGAAAGCAACGTTCTTAGAACATAAACCCGATGTGATAAAAGCACGACAGACTCCGCCAGAAATGTTCCAAGAACATTCCGTGGAAGCCACAGAAGGTTCTTAGAACATTGTTTGGTAAGGCTATAGGCGAGCCAAGACGCTTCGCCACTGCTTGAGCCCTGGCCTCCTCGCGTCGGCGCTTTTGCTCGCGCCTCGATCCCCGCCTCGCGGCGCACCCCGGCGGCGGCGACGATCCCCGTCGAACCCGGATCCCCGAGCCTCGATCCCCGATCGCCTCGCAGGTTTTCGGGCACTGGGGGGGTCTCCGTAAGCTCCCTCGCTTCCAAGGAGTTCCGGGATGCCAAAAACTGTGCCAAACGGCAGCCAGAGGCCCTGGTTGCAACTTCCGCAAACCAGACATCCTCGCGTCGAGGATCGAGGGTCGAGCCCTGACCTCCTCGCGTCGGCGTTTCTTGTTGAGCTTCGGGGCCTCTGGGGAGCTCCTCGTCGCCACGGCTGGAACGGCCTCGAAACTCTGGCCAGAATGCGCCCCTGGAACAGGTCCGGGGATAGACTTCTGCATAGGGTCGTCGGTGGTTTTCGGACGTCTTCGTGTGTTCCTGGAGGAGTTCTCGCCTCGGGGCGCATTCCAGCTGAGGCGCCTCGCCAGGGGGCCTTCCAGGGGTGCCCGGATCGTCCCGATCGGTCGCCAGAGGCCCGAGTTATGGCCCGCAAGCTTGTCATCGTGCGGCGCGAAGAAAGCACGGTTCACGATTTCTGTCCGTTTTCGGCCTTCAGGGGCCCTCACAGGGCCCCAGGGCGGCCTAACGAACGACTCGGGACGATGCGACGGCACCAGACCTCTGGAGAGCCACGTGGCGTTGAACATCCCGACGTCGGTTGCCTGGGGGGGAGCTCTTCTGTTCTCTCGCGAGCTTGCCGCCTCGGGTCCCTCCACTCGCACGGGCGGCCCCAGCAGACAGGAGGACATGGAGGAAGGAAAACTGCATAAAGACAAACTTTTGGAGGTCCGCGCTGATTTCTTGGATCTGAGCGCGCCAGGGGCGGCGCCGGAGGCGCCGCCAGGGGGGCCCACCGCGTAGGAGGCCACATGCGAACCCTACTCAACCACCCCCTCTAGAAACTTTGGGGTGGTCGGGTAGGCTTCGCATGTGGCCTCCTATGCGCAGTTCCAAAAAAATCCGCGCGGAGCTCTGACAAGTTACGCTTATGCAGCGTGTTCTTCTTCGAGTGGGGGTGGGGGGAGGCGCAGCTCGTGGTCTGCCGGCGACCCAGCACTCTCGGCTCCCATGTCCACAATAGAAAATTACCTGGCAAAGTAACTACTCGCAAATGGCCTGGATCCGCCGCTGGGGATCTACGATTGATCTCATCGAAGCCAACCTACTTTTTTCGAACGTTTGCGAGTAGGCACTTTGCGAGTAGTGGAACGCGCTTGGTGACACACGGCGGGCCGATCCTGGATCCTGCCGCCGCGTCCTTGGCGGACGACAGGAAAACGCAACACGCATGGACTTTCGGAGCCCCGCGCGGATCTCTTGCAATCGGCGCCTTGACGCCCCCCCTTCTGGAGGCAGTTGCACTGCCTTCAGTGAGCAACATGCTTGCCTTCAGCGCATTGCTTGCTCTCAAGAGTGTATACCTTCAGACCCATGTGCCTTCAGCAATGGATGCCTTCAATGGCTTATTTCGCCTTCGGCGCCGCCCAAAAGGTCCGCGCAGGCCCCAACGATCTGTGCTTGAGCCGCTTCCTCTTCCCCTTCGACCTCTGTCGGCAAGATGAAAGACGAGAAGCGCTGCGGAAAACTCTCGGCTTGTAAAGGGGGTGCAGGGCGCTTGGATTATGCTAGCGATGGTACTTGGCGAGAAATAGAACGACTGAGGGCTTGCAGAACCGGCAAGGATGAAAATATTGCCTGTATGATGCACAGCATATGACTAGAATTTCGCTGCGAACCAGCAAAAACGACGACGGCGCCCCAGTGCCTTAGAAATCAGCCCAAGGACGTCCAAACTTTGATCCTCGGCCATCCCCCCCAGCCTGCCGATGTCTCGCTTGGTTGCAACACGGGCCTCCTGCACCTCTCGACCAATTTTCAGGGATCCGTTTTTCGTACTGGATAGTTGTTGATCGTCTCGAAACCTGGGTAGGGCCACAAAAGCCAATATCTGAAACATAGAACAACTCCGTCTTGGTTGTTTCGAGACATTCGATGTCGTGGTCCTCGTATACTCCCTGCATGCTGGTTTGGTCGCACGAGCAAGCGTGGTCAAACATCGGCACAAACCGCTGTTTGGCAAACCGCTCGAAAACAACCCGCCATTTTGGCGCGAACGGAGGGCGTGCAATACCCCTGGCGCCCACCCCTTATGAGTGCTGAAACTAGCAAACCGCTGGAGACATCTTCAGAATCCGCTCCGAAAGCGAAGGATGTTGGGGAACCGAAACAAGCAAACCGCCTGAGACATCCCCACAATCTGGGCGCGAACGGAGGCCGTGCAATACCCCTGGCGGCCACCTCTTAGGAGTGATGAAACCAGCACGCCACTCGAGACATCAGAATCTGCTCCGAAAGCGAAGGATGTTGGGGCACCGAAACAGGCAAACAATGTGAGACATCTCCGCAATCTGGGCGCGAACGAAGGCCGTGCAACATCCCTTGAGGCCACCCCGTAGGAATGCGAAGACCAGCAAACCGCCTGAGACATCCTCAGGGGTCCATCATCATCGTCGTCATCACACTCGTATCGCCATCATTCGGCATCATCATACTCTGAGTGCATCATCTTACTCTGAATAGGATGGGGAAGAGAGGGACAAGGTGAGAAAAGAGGTCCACGCGGTCGGAGCAATAACAATAACCTCACCCTTTGGATCTGGGGAACAAGACCCCCATGCTTTGGACATGAAACATATACCATAACATAACCGACCATCGCGTATCATATCATAACATGCCATGACATACCATACCATACCGTACCATAACGTGGCATAACGTAACATGACATACCATGACGTATCAACACAAGACAAGCCATATCATATATATTGCCATCACATAACATAGCCTAAACAAAAATAGCACACCATAACATAACACATCATATCATACCATGTCGTACCATAACATAACAAAACATAACATGATAAGAAAGATGAGGAAGGGGTGAGTGAGTGAAAGAATTGGCCCACGCGGTGAGAAAAGAGGTCACGCGGTCGGAAGATAACAAGAACCCCACCCCTTGGATATGGGGACCAACAGCGCCATCCTTTGGATATCGAAGAGAGAAAAAAGCCCTGGAGCCATCTTTCTGCACAATTCTTGGGACCCGGATCGATCCGGGAGGGCCCCGGCTGGGCGAACACGCCCGGTCAGAAAGCAGAAGCGACGCCAGGATCTCAGGGCCGATCTCCGAACCTTTGGTTCCGATCTCGGGGTCGATCTCGGGGCCGAGCCTGATCGTTTGGCGGTGCGCACAAGGAGGTGGAGGGAGGGGGGGGGGCTTCTTAGAGGGAGGCTGCTTCTTAGAAGGCGCCGGCCTCACATCTATAGAGAAGGCCCGCGCCTTCTGAGAAGCAGGGGTGCTTCTCAGAAGCCCTCCCCCCTCCCCCCACCCCCCTCCTGGCCATCGCTCGGACGTCCATCCCCTGTGCTTTTTTGGGTTTCGTGCGTGGCTTTGTCGCCGGATGATCAAGGATGCTCCTCGATGGTCCTCGCCGAAGGAAAAATGCACACGTCCGAGCGATGCCAAGCCTCTGCGCGTGGCTGCATCGTGTCTTCGTCCCCGCGCGCTGGCCTCCCCTGCGGCCGGATGATCAAGGATGCTCCTCGATGGTCCTCGCCGAAGGAAGAATGCACACGTCCGAGCGGTGCCAGGCCACCCCCCTCTGCGCGTGGCCGAATCGCGCCTTCTAAGAAGCAGGGGTGCTCCCAAGAAGCCCCCCCCCTTAAAACAGGGCTAGGATCAGGATAAATCGCTCCAGAGCGTTCCGGAGCGCTCTCAGAGCGTTCCGGAACGCTCTGGAGCGGCCGCGGCGCCCAATACATCCTCCAAACCCGCCGATTCTCAGAGATTTCGAGTTATCCCGATCCGATTTTGTCCCGATCTTCGCGTTGTTTTACACCCCCCTCTGCGCGTGGCTGAATCGCGTCTTCGTCCCCGCGCGCGGGCCTCCCCTGCGGCAGGCCCCGACGCGGCGCGGGCGGCGCCGCCGCGCCGCCGCGCGCGCGAGGCCAGGAGGCCTCCGGCGGGGTGGCCCCCCCGCGCCTCCTGCAGAGGGGGGGGTCCTGCCCTTTCTCGAGCTTTTCCCGACGGCATCTGGGAGGATCGAGGAGGAGCAGCACTAAAGGGGCCCTGGGGCACACAAAGAAAATACACAGAAATAACAGGATTCCCCATCTTCTCGGGGGGATTCCTGCCCTCCGCGAGCTTTTTCCGACGACATCTGGGAGGATCAGGCAGGAGCAGCACTGAAGGGGCCCTGGGGCACACAAAGAAATACACACACAAATAACAGGATTCACCATCTTTTCCCACACTTTCTGGGCTTCTGTTTTCCCCCCACACTTCCCATAGTTTCCAATATTTTCTGGGGAATCGACGATGAAGTGTGTGTGTGTGTGTGTGAGTGTGTGTGTTTTCTCCTCCTGAAACACAAGCATACACTGTGGAAGCCCCGCGCGGATACCTTGGATCGGCGTTGGGTTCCCTGGAGGGTGCGGCGATCCAAAAATCTGCGCGGAGCTCAAACATTGATGTTTACGATGTTGTTTTTTCTTCGAGGCATGGTGTTGGTCATCCCTTTGTGTTTTTCCTTTAGTTCGGCCTCCGCGGGGACTATTGATTGTCGGGCCCGGGCAGGAAGCATCAAACATGAACGCAGGGCGACAACTACACCCAAGGAAGGGGTCGGGACCTCAGGGGCCGTGGATTGAAAAACAAACATCGGCGGGTGCCAAGATCATGGGCTCATATGAAGGATCGTGTTCATCCGGGCGCTTCGGGGACAGGGGGGGCCCAAGAAAAGTTTCGACATCCCCGCGTCGTGAAACAAAAATCTCGGCGGGATGTGGTTGATATATTTTGGCCGCCGGGAGCCCTTGTTGGGCCCCGGGGCCATCAAACAATTCAGCTGGTCGTCGGGAAAATGGGCCCAGACACCTGCGGGGCCACAGTGCGAGAAACCGACGACGTCGGATGTCTAGAGGGTCAGGGCACCATGACTGGAGGCACGTGCGCGGGCGGGGGGGGGCCCGAAGGACGACGCATTGATCGAAGAAGAATGGTGGCACGAAATCTGAGAGGTACCAGATGCCCCCCGGCCACAATGCCCACCCGCTCCGAATTGCCCCCTCTTCTGCCGGCGCCCCCGACCGTTACGCCATGGGCAGATCGACGTAAACTAGATGAAGCAGGTAGGGCAGGAAAGGAAAGAGAGCAAACGGGAGAGAAAAGAGACGACGTCGGCATGACGGGGATCCGAATTCGAACTGACCAAACTGACTCGAAGGCATAGAGCCTGTGATCGCCTGATCGATCCAAAGTGCGCACTGCCACGCACCTCGCAACGCTGAGCGCCTTAGACCCCTCCCCGCCCGCGCAATAAACAAAGCACAACGAGATCGTTATAACCTCATTCGGACGTCGGAACCGTTCCCAACCCAGGGGCCGCCCAGCAGGCTCAGGAAGTGAGGGTGCCGAAGCCTCTGGAGGACCACCTCGTGGAGAAATCGTGGCCTTCGGGCGTCTTGGGGTCTGGGCAGGAAAAAATGTGTTCGTCACGCTGCGCCGATACTGGTTTACACCGTGGCTCTCCAAAGGTCCAAGCCCCTTCTCGGGGGCCGGCTTTTCATCCGAAGGGTCGTTCCTCGACAACCCTGGGCGCGGATGAAAGCCCTGGGAGGGCGAACGACAACAAATGTCGCGTTTCTTTCGCGGCGCGCGGATAGCAGGGAACAGGAGGAAGAAGAGGAGGAGTGTTATATGTATATATACTTGTATATACATACGCAGGACGCTCGCCAATAATCCACATCCATGGTCCGTGATATGTGAGGGGCCACGCCGCGGCAGGCCACGCCTGCCAAAGGTGAGGCCCGTGCAGGAGGGGGGGGCAGCAGCAGCAGAGGTGCAGCGAGAGGAGAGGGAGGAAAGGGTACGAGAGGCCAACGCCCAGCAGGATGCCGCACTTCGGCGACTCGCGGGAGGTACCGTGGTACCTCGCGCGCGGGGAGGGGCGGGACAGCCCCGCCCGCTACCGATCCCCCCGTTCGAGAGTCCTCGGCAGCGGGGGGGCGCACTCGGCAACGGGATAGGACAGAGCCCATGCCCCACAGGCCACGGGCGCTTGCGAGCCAGGCCACCGTTACCTCGACCCACAACCCAGGCCCTCAGCACGCCTAGACAACGATGAAAGGGGGGCACCCTTCCTCCCAGAGAGGCGCAACGGGCGCAGCTGATCAAGTCGTCGATGGGGCGGGCGCCGGGGGCGGCAGGGAGCGGCGGGGCGGGTGCGCGCGCGCCCCCGCGCGCGCTCCCCCAACCAGGCGAGGCCCCAACCCCAGCAGCAGCAGCAGCAGCACAGCGGAGCAGCAGCAGCGAAGAGGACCGAGGGGGAGGGCAGCAGAAAAGCAGGGGGAAGAGGGGAAGGCAGGGGCGGGGGACAAACCGAGGACCCAACGCAGCCCACCCCACAGGGGAGAAGCAGCAGCAGGGGCAGGGAAAAAATGGAAGAGACGCAAGCGACAGGAGAGGCAGGGGAACACAAAGAGACGCACAAGCACACACGCGCGAGAGAGGGGAAGGAGCGGTCACACTCAGACGACATCACTTCTCGTGGCAGCCCGCCCCGCACGCCGTGCCCTGAACTGAGTAGCGACAGCAGTATATCGACGAGCGAGGAGACGCAATCGATCAACGAAGACCTGGGAAGCGGGGGCCCGAGTCTGGCGCCGATGGTGGGCATGAGTCTTCAGGAAGGCATCGAGGACGGCGGCGCAGGCCACGTCTCGGTCGAGTCCCTAAGAAGGCCCCGCCAGACAGAGACTGTGAGCCATGTATCGCGGTGAAGCCACATCTCCATTCACGGCGCGGGTAAGGCCTCCAAGCCAGGGGGGCGGAACAGCGCCAGGTCACGGAAACGATCACAGAATTTGCAATGGAGTAGGTCATCAGGGGCCGCACAACCAAAGCAGCAGCCGCGGTCATTCGCATGAAAACGTGCCGAAGTACACGCGCCCCTGGACAGTGCACGGAGAACGTTAGTAGCGAGATGAGTGCTCGTGCCACGCTCCAACGCGCGCAGTCTAGCCCGCAGACGGAACATATCCTCGAGGGAGACTGCAACCAACCACCGCGATGCCCGCCCACCCAGACACAGTAAGGGAGTGGCCGTCATACGAACCGAACGTAAGTGACGATGGACCTGGGCCTGGATAGTACGGGCTGTCCGATCAATGGTAGAATCCACAATGTCCGCCGCATCCTCATTCGTCGTGCGTATCATCGAATGGCACCACCATCCAGAGAACATCCGAGCAGGGATAAAGTCATCATCGGTCAAGCCACTCGCTAAGCCCTCTAACTCATAAAGAGCATCGTCTAACGCCTTGCACCGCATCACTACCCGAAACTTCGTTGCTTTGTCATGCAGCCACAGGTCCACAAACTCAAGGGGGATCCCCAGATCACGTAACTGAGTGGGCATACTGTAACTCAACGCATGCCGAGGCCCCGCGGTTAAGATCTGCAGCGCTTCCCTATACTAGCGCCGAACCGACGGGGTGACCCTCGCCAACTGAATCCGATACTGCAAGACGGAGAGGCAATTCGAGTGGAACAGACGGATAGTGGTCGCCAAGCCCAGCGAGAGTGAGCAAAGAAGACGAACCTGCTGCCAGAACTTATTCATCGTTTCCACCCAGGCCACCTCATGGGCCGATGGGCCCACCCAGAATCCGAGATACAGCACCCCGGAGGCGAATCGGACAGAAGCAAAACGGCTACCCTTCCGAACCACGTGGGCAGCGAGGGCGTCTCCATCCAGCGCCCCGCAGATCAGGGCGTAGCATTTCCCCACATTCAAAGAGAGACCAGTCGCGGACGAGAGCAAGTCGAGAAGCAGCAGGGTGGGCATGAGATCGATGAGAACGTCACGTAGTCCAAAACAACAGTCATCAGCATAAGCCAATTGGACCCCCACCCGCTCGACGCGGCGGGCACGGATCCAGCGGAGTACAGGGTCGAGGGCCAGAGCAAAGAGGGTCATGGAAGCAGGATCGCCCTGCCGTACACCGCGTTCCACAGGGGGGGCAGTTTCGGCAGCGCCCTCAAAACAGACGAGGGCCGCATTGTGGGCGTACAGGGCTCTGAAGAAACCCACCGTCTCGCCAGGAACCCCCATAGCCGCCATGACGGCAAAAATCCACTCCGCCAGAATCGAAGGGAACGCCGCCTTGAAATCGGCGAATAGGACCCCCGCTCTATCCCGCCCACACATATGTTGAAGGAGGCCCCGTTTTTCCACTTCCACGACATTGTCCAGAATGTTACGCCCTCGAACCCCACCTCGCTGGGAGGAGTCCACCGTCACAGGGGCGACGTCGTTGAGTCCGAGACAGAAGGCATCGGAGAGGATCTTTGCATCCGTGTTCGAGAGGGAGAGCGGGCGGGTGGAGGCAGGTGCACGTGAGACAAAGTCACTGCGATCACGTGGGTCGCTGCCCTTCTGGAGGAAGACCATGCGACTAACTCGACACTAAGGGGGATTGAATCCCCTGCACTGTTGAAGACCTCCTCGTAAACCTCGAACAAAGCAGCGGTCGCCTCAGGGACCTTCCAACATCCGCACGGGATCCTATCAGGACCAGGAGCAGAATGAAACTTACGGCAGGCACGGCCCCGAAATTCGTCAACGCCAAGTTCCCACCGGGGGGGCAGGAAGAAGGCCGTCAGTAGTCTGAACATGGGCCAAGATTTCTTGCCAATGAATCGGATCGTGATCAGCCGGGGCAAAGACTGTACTCCAATGGGCCACCAGAGCTGCAGTCGCCGCTTCAGGGGAGGCGCGCGGGGCCCCGTCCTCGTCCAGGGCGCCGAGAAGCTCAGTCCTCCTCCTCATAAGATCCCACCCTCGTCGAAGAGCCACCAGCCTCCGCCTCCTCTTGGTCCTCCTCCTCCTCCACCTGGTTACTATGATCCAACTCCTCCAGCTCTGCCTCAAACCATCGCCCCTTCAAGGTCAGCACCAGAGTGTGGAGGCCGCCAGGATCAGCGCACACGCCGCCGTCGACGTCGAAGAGAGGCAGAAGAGAGGCGTAGCAACGAATGGCGCGAAAACAAAGATGCCACTGCCGACCCCGCCACCCACGGCACGCCACGAACGCGAAGTGGAGCCGCTCCGCATCGTTGGCCGCAGGGCGACACTTTAGGGACTGCTGAAATTCCTCAGCAGCCGTAGCAAAAACATCGTTCACCCGTGCGAGTTTCTGGGCAGGGTCCGACGGGGGCGTCAGCTCCCGCAGCTGTTCGGAGACCAACCTGTGATAGGCGGGGCGCTGGCTGATCCATTTCGGAACCGAGAACCGACCCGTCAAGGTCGGGAGGGAAACAGTGGCAGCAACGGGAATGTGATCGGAAGAGGTCCCTGGATGCACGAGGGTGCCGACAGCGTTGACCACGACGGTCATCTCATTGAGGATCCCTGCAGGAAGGGTCGTGTAAATCCGATCCAATCTGGCCAAACCCCGCAACTCCCGATTCACTATATCCCGACGGGTTGGGTCGGGCTGGTATCATTCGCACCAGTGGCTACAGTGTTCCTGAAAAGCGTCACGCCGCAAACGGCCCCCAGGCCCAATCTCCCCCGAGACCAGAGACCTGCCATCCCCCATCGTGCAAAAATTCCAGTAATCGAGAATGATAACCATCGTATGCGCCGCCGCAGGAAGGGCGGAATTCATGAGGCGTAAGTAATGATATATCTGTATATGTGGAGATCATCGCACGTGTTAGGCATTTGAAAATTGACCACGACCAAGTCTCCTCGAGGCACACGACCATGGACGAGTACAATCCGCCCAGGAACGATCGCAATCGGAGCGATCGAGTCGAAACTGTCACAGAGATCCGAAGACAGGTAAGTCACCACCCCACCCGCGGTCCGATCATCCAGAAAGCTCCCAAAAAGTTGCCCAGTTCGCAACTCGTCCTGAAGGATAACCAAGTCTGCTTCAGATCCGTGAGTCTCCTGTAAACGCATGACCTGATACTGTAAGAGCAGCTGCTTAGCCCGAAGGAAGCGCGAACGTGACCGAGACGACCGAGACGAGAGAGAGGCAAAGAGCGCGCGCGTGTTCCAACTGCGTATAGAAAGAGGACGGGCAGGACGGTAGACTCCACCAGCTTCCCCAGCAGGCGGCGAGAAGGATAAAGCACTGCCACTTGCATGGTGCACAACAAAACTTGCAGAGAGGGCAGGCGAGCACTCAGTAGCCGAACCCACTGGACTTCTCCCCGCCACCCGTTCTCCTGTCGAGCCGTTCCGATACTCACCTAAAGGGACGAATCTCTGCAAATCTGGAGTGAAGACACTGCGCGCGTTGCTGCCCGCCCACTTCAGTCAGCCCATCGACTTCGACGCCGCACTGAACGGTGCCCGCAGCGGGGCCATCATCAACAATGGAAATCTTTACCACCTGCACAGGGACTCCGTTGTCCTTCATCACATAAATCGCACCTCCTCGCCCCGTCGACCCAACCTTGTCCGCCCCGAAGATTCTGGAGACATGCTGGCGCATATTCCCAAGATAGTAGAACAGCTTCCTGGACGAGGGGGGGAGATCGCGTTGAACCCGCAGCTGCAAGTCAGGACCGCCCTCGGGGTTCGGGAAGGGGAACGCGCCCGCGGACGAGGTCATCCCGTGGAAAGCGGAGGCCTCTAGGGTGGAACCAAAGTCCAGGAACACCTTCTTGCTGCAATCGTAGGCCTTGACCTGGATCGAACCCTGAGTCGCAGACGGAGCGCAGCGGGCGAGGATGCTCTGGACTGCCTCGCGGAGCGTTTTCTCCATCACCGGCCGAGGGAAGCCAAGTACCACAAGACGCGAGGGGTTGCCCACGAGACCCGAGTCGATCTTCCGACGAACTTGCCTGTCATCATCCCCGCGAGGAGTCGGGGCCCCCTCATCAGCGTTCCGAAGGTCCTGGATCTCATCGCGCGTCGTCTGGATCATTCCCTTAAGCTCATCACGAAGGGAGGACTCTGCGGCCTCACGGTCTTGAGCGCACTGAAGAAGAGCCTGCTCATGTATCGCTCGCATCTGATCGAAGTTGGCAGTCGTCTGTTTGGCCAATTCAGTGTGCGCATGCTGTAACGACTGGAAGTTCTTCTCTGCGGCAATCATCTGACCCTGGATTCCCGAAATCTGCTGGTTAATCTCCTGAATGCCGAGATTCAACTGACTGGCCAGGCTGGCGACAGACGACGACAGAGGAGCAAGCATATCACGCATGGCGGCAAGAATCTGCTCGGTGTCACTCTTGGTTTCCGTGCGAGTACCTTCAGGCGCGGCCGCAGGCAGGCTCATCCCCCCTGGGGAGGCAGGGGGGGTAGATGAGAGAGACACAGGCCACGAGCCGCCGCCCTCGGACGGCATCGCGGGAGGAGAACAGCGAGCGCGAGGGGGCGCGGCCGCGGCAGGCGAGGGGAGCGCGTCCGCTCCCGGCCTTGGTGCCTGGCCACCAGGCGCCTCGAGCGAGGTTGGAAATTAAGGAGCAGGCCCCTTGAGCCAAAATGGCTACGGAGGAGGAAGAAGAGGACGAGGAGGAGGAGGAGGAGGGCATGGAATCGAATGGAAATCACGGGGCCCTGTACTGCAACGGATACGATGGCTGCAACGAATGCCACGAAAAGGGATCAGAGAAAACACCTGTAAGGCTGCCGCGCTCTGCGCGCGGCAAGACTGGCCAGGCAGGCCAGCAACCCCAGACGGCACGCAACAGCTCTCAGGGGGCTGGCTCCGAGGCGTGCGGTTCGCGTTCCACCTTCCCGCCCCACGACCCCACGACCCACGACCCCGACCACCCCGACCCCGAGCCCGCCCCTTTTTCACAGAAGCAGGCGGCGGCGGCGGCATCACAATCACTGGGGCGGCAAGGAGTCCGTGATGAGTATATACACTGACATTCTTGCACACGCACACGCTGTCAGAGACATTCGAGATCATTACTCCACGGGGTACGAATTCACGGACACGATCAGAACTCCGGAAGGTGTTCTCTGTTGCAGAACTGTAAATATCTCGCGCTCAAGCGGGCCCCCGGGCGCTGGCCCCTCAAGAGAAGACGACCCCCATTCCTTCAGCAGGCGCTCCAGATGATCCGCCGGAATCCACAGTTGTTTCCTGAGGCTCCGCCTCCATTTTTGTTCCCCAAACCTTCCATCGGGATCCGCTTCGCCCAACTCTCCCACATCTCCCTGCACTCTGCGATGAGCTTACTATTCTGTTCCTCTCCGGCTCCTGCTGCTGGGATGTGTGTGTGGCTAATTACGTAGGCAACTGCTGATCGAAAGATGTGGACGTGTGGAGGCCTGTGGTCGAACATCGACCGCTTAGCCTCCTTTTTCTCCTCGTTCCCCCCCTCGTTTATCCGCTTCCGCAGCTCTTAAGAAACTTCGCCATGCTGTTGGCCTGCCTGCAAACGAAAGCGACTGCCAGACCACACCCGGTGCGCATTTCCACCTCGAGGAAAAAACGCAAGCTGCCAAAGCTGCCAACTCCCTGCTGTTGCCGAGGACGAGGCAGGCGAGCGTGCTCAGAAACATGCGGGACTCTTCGGCTGGTGTCTCTGACTTGTTTGGTTGTTTTCCCCTTGTCTGCTTGGAACCCTGTCGGCTGTGGGCACGTCTCCCTCGGGTCCCTTTTTCATGTTTTTCCGTTTCGGAGCTTTGGACCACGAAAGGAAGGACAACTCCTCCATCAACTCTGAAGGGTTGCAACGCAGAGATAAAAATAAATACAGCGAGAACCTAACCGGTTGATGGCCGCACAAGCGATCACACATATCGATCACGGCTTGAGCCCTGATGGGCGCAGCACGGACACGTAGAAAACGACGGGGTATCCGCAACTGTTTTCATCGTGGACGGCCCACGGGTCATACGATGTCCTCTGGAGATGGAACCTCGAAGGTGCCATGGGCGATGCATCGTCGATGCATCGGCGATGCGGCGCGATTCTCCGACACCATCTGCTCCGACCCTATCCAGGAAACCTAAAGACCTACCTCGCCGTCGCTCGGACGTCCATTTCCCGTGCATGTTTCGGTTTCGTGCGTGTTTTTTGTTGCTCGTTGGTCGAGGATGGTCCTCGATGGTTCTCGCCGAGGAAAAAATGCACACGTCCAAGCGATGCCAGGCTACGACATTCATGCAACCAGTCCAAGCCCGAGGAGGAGAACATGGCCGAGCATCGCTTCCTCGAGGCCTCTCCCCACGGGAATGGCCTGGGCCCCACTGGCCGATTTTGAAGGGGCCCTGGGACACACAAATAAATACACACAAATAACAGGATTCACCATATTTTTCCATATTTTCTAGGTTTTTGTCTTGGCCCCCACTTCCCATATTGTCCTATATTTTCCTGGGGATCGGCAATTAATTGTGTCTGTGTGTGTTTTTTTCCCCTCCTGAGATTTAGCCCCCTAGATGGGAATATCGGCTGTTCCTTCCCTTCGAGTGCCGCGGGCATATCCCCAGCTGGGGTGGTGGGATGGAGGGGATCGGGACGGGGATGGGGATACGTAGGGCCATTTGGATCGGATGCGGTGCATGCGCAGGAGAAGAACCAAGACCATTAACATGCACTTTTGGCGCTCCGCGCGTATTTCTTGGATCTGCGCTGGACCCCCCTCCCTGTCGCGCGGAGCGCGCCAGGGGCGGCGCCTGAGGCGACGCCGGGGGGCCCAGCGCGGATCCAAGAAATCTGCGCGGACCGCCAACAACTTATGTTTATGGCGTTTTGAAATCACTCACGCAACCAACCCAGGCCCGAAGGCGGGACGGGGCAGATACGGCAGGAAGAGAAGGAACCCGCCTGCGGCAAACGACCCGCAGCCGGCCGCCAATCGGCCGCTGGGCGCCGAGGACGCCGGCCTCGGGTCTGAATTCGTCCCCCCCCCTCTTCCTTCGTTCATCCTCCTCCTCCTCCTCCTCCTCCTTCTCCCTTCCTCCTCCTCCACCTCTTCCTCCTCCTCTTCCTTCTCCTCCTCCTCCGCCTCCTCCTCCTCCTCCTCCTCATCCCTTCGTCCCTCCTCCGTTGTTCCTCATCGTCGTCGTCCCCCTCCACCTCCATGAATCCTCCTCCTCCTTCTCCTCCTCCTCCTCCTCCGCCTCGTTCTCGTCCTCGTCCTCGTCCTCGTCCTCCTCCTCCGCCTCCTCCTCCTCCTCCTCCTCCTCCTCCTCCTCCTCCTCCTCCTCCCCCCTGCCTCCTCCTCCTCCTCCTCCTCGTCCTCGTCCTCGTCCTCCTCCTCCTCCTCCTCCTCCTCCTCCTCCTCCTCCTCCTCTTCCTCCTCCTCCTCCTCCTCCTCTCCTCCTCCTCCTCCCTCCTCCCTTGCTCCTCATCAAACTCCTCCGATCCTCCCCCTCGTCCTCCTCGTCCTCGTCCTCGTCATCCTCCTCCTCCTCCTCCTCCTCTTTCCTGCTTCTCCTCATCCTCCTCCCTTCTTCTCCGTCCTCCTCCTCCTCCTTTGAAGCCAGCTCCCAACGCAGCTGCGTCACGAATCGAGCTGACCGAACCTAGGAGGCACTCCGCTCACAAAAATAGGGGGAGGCTGCCTCATCCTCCTCATCCTCCTCCTCCTCATCCTCCTCCTCCGCTTCCTCCTCCTCTTCCTCCTTCTTCCACCCCTCCTCCTCCTCCTCCTCCTCCTCCTCCTCCTCCTCCTCCTCCTCCTCCTATTTCCCAGATCGGAGGAGGTCCGTGACGCACCTCAACCAACACGGGACCTACCCCTCTCGCTGGGTGGCGCTCCAGGGGGCGCCAGCCACTTACGCCACCCGCAAGGAGGGTAGATCAGTCCTGGGGTCGAAAGTGTGCATGCTGGTTTGGGGGGGGCCCACACCACAGCAGGCTCAGACATCCCACCTATCACCCATGTCCTGCCTGCGGAGGCGGGCGGCCGCGGCCGCCAGTTGTTCAGGCGTGAAGCCGAAGCGGGCAGCACACTCGCTCTCACTCCGCCGTTCGCCCCACGACGACGACGACCACGACCTCCCACCGCCCAGGGTCTGGAGGTCGGCCGTAGACGTGGTGGCCAGGATGGCCACATCCGCAGGGGTGGCAAGCCTCGTTGGGCCTATCGTCCACCCCGTATATTGCGGGGCCCAAGACGGGAAACTGCCTTTCCTGACACGGCCCCACTGTCGCTCCTGCTCCTCCTCCTCCTTCTCCTCCTCCTCCTCCTCGCTTCCCCCTTCTTTCTCCTCATCCTCCATTTCCCGCCTCCTTCTCACCCCTCCCTCTTCGTTTTATCGCTTCTTTTCCTCTCCCTCCTCCATCTTCCTCCATCCTCATCAATGTTCTTGCTCCTGCATCCTCCTCCTCCTCCTCTTCTTCGTCTTCTTCCTACCACAAGGCACCACTGCCATCGGCCCGCTAGAGATGAGACCAGACCTCCAGTCTGACGGCGTCACGCTGCCATGTACAGATTGTCCCCTCCATGGCCGCATCCCGCATCCCTGCTGCGGCTTCGCGCAGTCCCACGGTGCCTAGGAGAAGGCTTAACCTCCACGCGGTCCTCCCAGCCCTCCGTCTCCTCCTCCTCCTCCTCCTCCTCCTCCTCCTCCTCCCTCCTCCTCCTCCTCCTCCCCCTCCCCTCCTCCTCCCCCTCCTCTCCCCCTCCCCCTCCCCCTCCCCCTCCCCCTCCCCCTCCCCCTCCCCCTCCTCCTCCAGCTCCCCTCCTCCGCACTCCGCCTCCGCACTCCTCTCCTCCTCCTCCTCCTCCTCCTCCTCCTCCTCCCTCCTCCTCCTCCTCCTCCTCACCCCCCCCCCCTCCCCCTCCCCCTCCCCCTCCACCTCCTCTGCACTCCTCCGCACTCCTCGCGCGAGCGCTCTCGCGCCGCGCGGGCTCCGCAGCAGCCCTGCCGCGCCCTGGCGCGGCCGAGCCCCCCCCCGCGAGACGACCACGGCGGCGGCGGCGGCCACGGCGGCAGCCACGGCGCCGACGCCGACCACGACGGCGGCGCGGACACGATGTCGGCCGCGACGGCGACGACGACCGCCACGGCCGACCGGCGGCCACGGCCGACGGGCGGCCCGACCGCCGACCGGCGGCCACAGAGGCCACCGAGCGGCGGCCGCCGCACGGGCGGCCGTGGGGCGAGGACGACGTCGTGATAGGATTGGCGTCGGTCGGGCATGCCCCCCTGCAGGCGTATCTTGGAGGAACAATTGGCAGTGCTCAGAGCATGTGCGAACACACTCAAAACATAGTCGAAGCATCGTCCCCAGACAATTTGGAACTTTTTTGGGGGATATTCCTCCTGTAGAGGGGAAATTCCTCCTGGGGGATATTCCTCCCTCTTGGGGATATTCCTCCTTTTTTGGAACATTTTGGGGGGATATTCCTCCTGTAGAGGGGCACCCCCTACTTGACGAGTCGCTCAGGAGACGCTCCAGGCATGCCGGGGCATCCGGCGGCCCTCGCTTCTGCAGCCTGTGCGGCACATGCGCGGGGGCCCTGGAGATCGTGGACCACCTTGACTACCTACCAGACCACCCCAACCCAACCCGAAGACCCGAATTTCGGGTTGGGGGGGGAAGGGTTCCACGCGTGTTTTTTCGATGTTTCCCGACCCCCCCCCACTGGAAATCGAGGGTAAATCTGAGCCTTCGGGCTGGGTTGGGGTGGTTTGGTGGGTGGTGACACATCATCATCTAAAGGAAAAACCATCGCCATACACATAAACGTTTGGCGCTCCGTGCGGGCTTCTTGGACCTGCTCTGCGCCGGACCCCCCCCCCAGCCTGGCGCGCGGAGCGCGCCCCAGGCGGCGCCGGGAGGAGCCGTCGGGCGGGCCCGGCGCGGATCCAAGAAACCCGCGCGGAGCCCCGAAGCTCGTACTTATGGCGTTTTTCTTCTTCGAGCCCTGGAAGTCGTGGACCGCATCATCATCATCATCATCATCATCATCATCATCATCATCATCATCATCATCATCATCATCATCATCATCATCATCATCATCATCATCATCATCACCATCACCATCATCATCACCACCACCACCACCACCATCACCATCACCATGACCATCACCATGACCATCACCATCACCATCACCACCAACATCATCATCACCATCATCATCATCATCATCATCATCATCATCACCAGCAACATCATTATCACCAGCAGCATCATCAGCATCCGCATCATCATCATCATCAGCATCATCAGCATCATCAACATTATAAGCGTCAGCATCAGCATCATCAATTATAAGCATCAGAATCAGCATCATCATCATCACCATCACCATCACCATCACCATCGTCATCGTCAGTGTCATCATCACCAGCAGCATCATCATCAGCATCATCACAATCATCATCGTCATCACCATCACCATCACCATCACCATCACCATCACCATCACCATCACCATCATCATCATCATCATCATCATCATCATCATCATCATCATCATCATCATCATCAGCATCATCGTCATCGTCACCAGCAGCAGCAGCATCCCCTTCGTGCAGCGGCCCAATCTCGGCGGCCTGCGCCGCCCGCCGCCAGAGCCCCGGGCAGCGAGGCCGCCGCCGGCGAGCGGCCGCGCCGCCGGCAGCGGGCGCCCCGCCGCGCGCCTGTCTTCCGCGCGCGGCCGCGCGAGGCAGCGCGCGCGCGCGCGCCGCGCCGCACCGCGCCGCACCGCGCCGCACGGCTCCCTCCTCCGGCGTCGTGCGCAGGTTTGGCGTCGGCGGCTGGGCAGGGGACCTCCGCGCTGGGCGAGAGGGATGCCTGTTAACGGGGACGCCGCCGAGGGGAATTTTGCGCCACCGTGCACGAGGGAGGGGGAGGGGGAAGCTGGCCAGCGCTCGGACGTCCATTCCCTGTTTTTTTCTGTTCTGTGCGTGGCTGTTTCGCCAAATGATCAAGGCTGCTCCTCGATGGTCCTCCCCGAAGGAAAAATACACACGCCCGAGCGATGCCAGGGGAGGGCGCGGGCCGAGAAAGGGGCGGACGCAGCGAGCGGCTCAGAGGGGGGGGGGGCGGACCGCTCCCCGGGCGGCGCGGCGCGGCCACCCCGTCGCGAGCGCACGGGTGATGTAGCTCGTGCCGCGACGTCGTCGGCGCAGGTTTCCGACACCGCGTGGCTCGTTCGGCCCTGAACGATCGCGGCGCTCCGATCGCGCAGATCGTTCGATATACACATATATATGTATATCTATATATATATATATATATATATATATAAAAAAAAGGCGATTCTGGACCACTGGCGGCGTTCAACCTTGAGGGCCCGCGCTGGGGTTGCGGCAGCGTCGACGCGGCGTAAACCTGCCGTAATCCTAAGGTTTCGGGAGCTCCGCGCGGACTTCTTGGATCTGCGCGGGCTGACAGTAGTGATGAAGACACTTCGTGGCAAGATAGTTGCGTACGCGGTTTAGCGCAGGCGGGACGGGCGGGATTGCAGCAACGTTTCCCCACCCCCGCAGCTGCTTGCCTCAGAGGCCCCACAGAGGGCCGTGCCAGTAGCACACTGCGAAATGTACACTGTACACCAGCGTGGAGCCTGGGGGAAAAGCAATTGCCCCCTGCCTGCTCGTCGGTCCCCGCTCGCCCTCCCTACCGCTTGCTTCCTGCCCTCTGGCGGACGGTCCGGGACCGACGGCGGGGTTACCGCTTAAAGTTTAGGGCCTCAAGGGTGGGGTTAGAATAGATGAGGTCAGAAGATTGCGCCGCATGTCCAAAGCATCGGCGATGCACCGGCAACGCCGCCAGTGTATCGTCGACGTCGGCGTGCAAACAATCGCGTTACACATCGAGCCGCAACGCCGATGCATCGGCAATGCGGCGCGACCCTCCGACCCCATCTGAACGACCACCAAAAACGGGTCGTACGTAAGATGGCGTAGCGACCTTTCGCGGTGCTCACGCGGGACCCCAGCGCGGCACGCTACGGTGGAAGAGGGTGCGCCTACTCGCGACCTTACGCGGGCAACTTACGCGAGAATGCAGGCACAGTCGAACCCGTTTTGGGTGGGCCGATCTCTAACCACCACCGCCACAGGTAGGAGAGGGAGCTGAGCAGGAGACAGAAGAGGAGAAGGAGGAGGAAGAGGACCTTCTCATTCTCCCTTCTCCACCGTCATTAGAGGCCTCCTAGATGGGGTCGGAGTAGATGGGGTCGGAGGATCGCGCCGCATCGCCGATGCCCTGGCGATGCTTCGCCGACGTCGGCGATGCACCGGCGACGTCGGCGTGGAGCAGATCGGGCCCCACATCGAGCCGCATCGCCGCTGCATCGGCGATGCGGCGCGGTCCTCCGACCCCATCTGCTCGGACCCCCATCTGGGAGGATGTGGCTTCTCCACCGTCATACCAATGGCAGTGGCGGTGGACAAATGGCCTATCATTAAGTCGGGCCTGTCCCCCTACAGGGGGATTCTCGACGAAAACTCAAAAATACCCCCCAAAAAATATATCAAAGAATAGTCCAAACTTACGCTACCGAGGAACCCCACATACTTAATCTAAATCTTATGTGTTTGCTTAAGTTTATAATCTATGCGCAATTCTGCGTTCTGAGCCCTCGTCGCAAATGTTCCCCTATGTGTCATCCAACGCCATATTGCTTGAACCTCCTCCCTCTTCCTAGCCTTCTATCCTCCATCGAGGACAGATTCGAGCCAGCCAGCGGCCGCGGTGAGGGACCACCCCCTGCGCACCTCTATGGTGTCGAGAAAATGCCCTGGACGACCGTCGTGCATAGCGGCCGCGGTGAGGGACCACCCCCTGCGCACCCTCTATGGTGCCGAGAAAATGCCACGCCTGCTATGCCCTGGACGACCGTCGTGCATAGCGGCCGCGCTGAGGGACCACC
>CAUYUJ010016616.1:432053-502053 GCA_963575745.1 Prorocentrum cordatum
GGGGGGGGGGGGGCATCCTCTTGCGGCGCCCGCGGGAGCAGAAGCCGGACCGCCGTCGTCCAGTGCGGGAGGCCGCTTCATCGATGCGGGCCCAGCCGTAGCCTGAGCAGTTTCCTAGGGTGGGGGGCTGAGGGTGGAATCCATATGGGCACTCGCACCTCAAAAATCAATCCGTCTCGTGATTCACCTTGTGAAGATTCAAATCTCGAAAATCAATCGAAACGGCATTTCAGATTTCACCCTCTGCCCTCCACCCAAAGAGAATGCTCGGGTAGCGATGGGAGGCGCGCGCCGAAGTGCGTGCCCTCAGGAGCAGCCTCCCAGCGAAGTGCGCACCTCACAGGGTCATTCCTTGACGACGCTCGCCCCGGTTCTCGTGGCACTGCGCGGACCATTCAACCCGGAACGATCTCAGCAGCTCTCGGAAATCCCCAGAGGTTGTCGAACCCATCCGTCGTTTGAATCTCGCACCGTGTGCTATACCATGGGACCTGGGGCACGAGAAGGGGATCCCGAACGGTGTAAAACCTGGATCGCGAGCGTCGCGTTTGCGTTGCCGCCTGCGTATTCCATCGGCGTCATTATTCCTTGTTCTGGTGATATGAAGATCCTGAAAAGCGATCACGACTTGTTCGAATAACTGAACTGCGCATTTCGAAAGGGGTAATCTGATTCTCAGTGCGACGCGTGGGCAGAGATTAATTAAGCCGCCGCATAGGTGGGAAGCGTCTTTTTTGCCCCTGGTGCATCCTCTCTCGCTCGTTCTCCACCCTACTCCTTGCTGCTCGTGATTCCCGCTCTGCAAGAGCAGCCTCGAACTGACGGATGTCCGCGCGGAGGAGTCGGGAGAACCTGGAAAACCATGTGGGACTTGCTCTAGAACGGAGGCATACCGTAGACGGATCTACCCGTTCTCCGACATTTTACTACGCCCAACGGCCGCATTGTCTGTGGACGCATCCACCCCAACGGTGTCTATATACGTAACGACCTCCCGTGTGTCTACACACGCTTGTGGCTAGCAAGTGAGGGTGGTATTTGGCGTCGGCTCCAGAGATTGGTCTTCTGGAGGCAGGTGGCCTTTGCCTTCCGAGGGACTGGCGCGCGGAGCGCGCCACGGGCGGCGCCAGAGGCGCCACTCATTCTTCGAGCCGTTCTCGCTCCCGCTCTCTCTCTCTCTCGCCCCAGGGCTCGGCAGGCCCCGCATGCGGCAGGTTCGTGTCGTGACGACCGCGCCACTGGTCTCTCTGGCACCACGTGGACCGTTCGATCTTGAGCAGGTCGCGGCTTTCCAATCGCCATGTCGCTCCACATTAGTCTTAAGTCGGGCCTGTCCCCCTACAGGGGGATTTTCAACGGAAAATAATACATATGCCCCATAAATATTATTTTAAAAAATAATAGTCCAAAAATAGTCAGGGGACTATTTGGGTTTTTTTGTTGTTACCTTTTTGGGGTCTTTTGAAGGTATTTTTACGTTTTCGTCGAAGATCCCCACTGTAGAGGGACAGGCCCGACTTCACAGTCGCCGCTCTGGGGCCCCTGGCGGCGCTCGACCCGGCACGCCCGCGGCAGGGCCGCCGCCGCCGCCGCCGCCGCGCCGAGGGCCGCCGAGGGCCGCCGCCGCCGCGCCGACGCGACGCGAACCTGCGGCAGGCCGAGCGGCGCCGAGCGGTGCCACACGGCCGGCGGAGGCCGTCGGAAGGCCGCCGAGGGCCGCCGGAGCCGCCGGCCGAGAGGCGCCCGAGAAGGCCGAGCCCTGACGTCCGCCGCGGCGATGTTCCGTCGCTCCGTGGCCCCCGAGGCCCCAGGCAATGAGGCCCCCGCGCGGCCCGCTCGGACCTTTCTCGCCGCCGGCGCTCTCGCCTGCGGCTGCTAACCAAAAGGCCCCCATGAGGCCCCGTGACCCCTTCCCGGGTGCAAGGCGATCTGCGGGTGGCCCACATTATTGGTGGACCAGGTCAGGGCCCCTATGACCGAGGGCCGCCGAGGAGCCGCTGGCCGAGAGGCGCCGGAAAAGGTTGAGCCCTGACGTCCGCCGAGGCGATGTTCTGTCGCTCCGTGGCCCCCGAGGCCCCAGGCAATGAGGCCCCCGCGCGGCCCGCTCGGACCTTACCAGGCCGCCGGCGCTCTCGCCTGCGGCTGCTAACCAAAAGGCCCCACGAGGCCCCGACCCCTTCCCGGGTGCACGTCGCGGGGCGCTCGCAGAAGTGGGGCGAGGCGAAGCGCAGCCGCGCAGAGGGGACGCGGGAGCGAAGCTCCTGGGCAGGCTCACCCTGGGTTACAGGTGCGTTTTCTGTAAACCTCCTGGGAACCCCCAAAGCCTAGAGACGCCAGGACGCGGCACATCACGCAGGGTGTACCCTATCAGCCCACAAGGGTTTCAGCGCTCAGCGCCTGGTAAACCGGGGTAGGGGCGTGTTTTATGCCCTTGATTCCCGGGTGCATGTCGCTGGGCGCTCCCAGAGGGGGGCGAGGCGAAGCGCAGCCGCGCAGAAAGGGGCGCAGGAGCGAAGGTCCTGGGCAGGCTCGTGGACAGCATGCGCTGCGCAGGAGGCGCAGCTCCGGGCCCGCGGGCCGCGGCCCCGTGCCCCGGGCCGGATATCCACTTCTGGCCGCCCCGTGGCACGCCGTGGCACGCACATGCACGCTATGTACGTAGACGCCGGTCTCGAAGAGCGCCTGCTGGCTGGACGCCCGAAATGGGTGCGGAAAGAATGAGTACAATGCCCAACAGCAGTCCCTGTTCATCTTGAACAGGATTCGCTGTCCACGCCGCCGCGGCCTGTGTCCATTCGAGACAGAAGGCCGCCTGCCCAACAGCGGCCGCTGCTGGTTTGGGACAGCATTTGTTGTTGGGCATTGTGCCCATTCTTTCCGTGCCCATTTCGGGCGTGCAAGGGAAATCACATCGGTGGAAGCCCGGGAGGCGACCGAAGGTCACCGAAAGGCTCCTCGAGTGGCGCCGTCGAGGGGAGACCAGGCCACCCCTCCACGTTCCTCAGGCTCGATGTCTCCACCCTCGAGCTGGTGCAGCTCAGGGGTGGAAGCAGCGAGCTGGGATCGGCGATGAGCGCCGATGGATCGGCGAGAAACCCCCGAGAGCGAATCCGAGCGTTCCTGGGTAGGGTGGGCCATCGGGCCCCTATCGGCGATTCGCGGGCGACTGGGGAGCGACGCGTCCCCCGCCCTCGTCGCTGCCCTTGGAGACTCGGTTTTGGGAAGCCGTTCGGGGCGATCTGGGCACCCGCGGAACGCTCTCGGCGAGGCGCAGCTGATGGAAGGCATCCCAAGGCCTGGAAGCGAACGAGAAGTGCGGAAACGCACGAAAGTCTCGAACCTCGAACGCCCGAAAATCCTCGCGCCTCTCCCCTAACCCGACCCCCTGGACCTCTCGTTGGGCTGCGTTTTGGCCAGCACTTCGAGGCGCATCCAGCCGTGGCCACGGGGGCGCCCCGTGTCGAGCGGAGACGTCCAGAAAGAAGCTCGAACCTCGATCCTCCAAAACTCCCCCGTCCAACGTTGCCCCTGACTCGGCGGTGGGCAAGCCTCCCTTTAGTAGACCTCCCCTTAGTGAAAACGGCCTGGGACCGAAACCGACGGACCTGGACCCGCAAATAGGACGGCCGCGACGTCCTCTCGCGCCCCGAAAGCGGCCAATTCCTGAATCGACGTGTCAGGGTAGGAGGTCTGTCCACCCCCGAAAAACTCCCCCGTCCAACGTTGCCCCTGACCCGTCCCGCGGCGCCGCCGCCTCCGCGCGGGCCGGCGCCCAGACCGAAGCACCCCCTAAGCAAAAGGGTTGCCGGGCTCGGGCCGCGCAGGCTGCCAAGGGCTGTAGGGGGCACGCTGCTGGGCTTCCAGGAGCTGAAGGGGGACACAATCTCCTCCTCCTCCTCCTCCTCCTCCTCCTCCTCCTCGTCGTCCTCCTCCTCCTCCTCCTCCTCCTCTTTCCTTCTCCTCCTCCTCCTCCTCCTCCTCCTCCTCCTCCACCTCCCTCCTCCTTCCTGCTCCTCCTCCTCCTCCTCCTCGTCCTCCTCCTCCTCGTCCTCCTCCTCCTCCTCCACCTTTTCCTCCACCTCCTCCTCCTCCCCCTCCTCGTCCTCGTCCTCGTCCTCGTGATCTCCTCTTCCTAATCCTCGTCCTCGTCCTCGTCCTCGTCCTCGTCCATCTCCTCCTCCTCCTCCTCCTCCTCCTCCTCCTCCCTTCCTCCTCCTCCTCCTCCTCTTCCTCCTCCTCCTTGCGGCCACGGGCGACTGTCGCACAGTCATAACAGGATATGGAAGTAGAAGGAAGAACGCGCATCGTGCTACCATGAGGTACGCATAACGAAAGAACAAAAGGGGCATCTCTGGTCGCGGAGAGCCTCGGCCACGAGCAGGCTCCTCAGGGCGGCCCGAAACAAAAAACCCGAGCGCTGCCCCAGGCCATACGGTTCAGTGCTTGGTCGTCTTGGCTGTAGCAGCGGAGCCTCGATATCGAATTCCCGTCCACTGGCGAGGTTTTTGGGCATTTCGTCTAGGTCTCAAGGTGCGGAGGGCTATTGTTCTACACGTTGGAAACGAGGATGGAGAACATCAGGATGTACTTGTCAGTGTCCTCGCGAAGGCGGAATGGTATCTGGTCAGCGGGAAGATGCCTGAAGGCGCGTCTAAGGGAGGCGCGGAAACTTGGCCAACTTCCGCGCCCCAGAGCAAACGTTGTCGTCGGACGGGCCAACTGAGAAGCAGGCGGAGCAGGAGGACCCACCGTTCGAGCCTAGTGCTCAAGCGAGTCCGTCGTGCTTCATATAGGCAAACAAAGAGCTGCAGAAAAGGGCTCTGCGAACTGGCCTCCTCGCATGCCTCGACGCGCGGGGGCGAATTCACATGGTTACGGCGCGTCCCTGGTTTGACGGGATTCAATGCATTCCAAGGGCACATTGACCACCAGCGGCGCCAAACGCAAAGACGTTCTACGGCGCCAGGGACAGGAATGGAAATACCCCCGCCAGAGCCAGTGGGGCTAGACGATGACATCTATCCAATCCCCCACCCGAGAAGATGCGACGTTATCAAAGAGCGCCTGCAAAAAAAGATCCGCGGTTACCCAGACACAGGCCAAATGGGCCCGCTCACTAAGAGTGTTCCACTCATCGATCAAGCCCGTTGGCGTTTGGCGTCGCACATCTGCTTTCCGCCTCCGCAGAGCCTCGCGACACAGTTACGACAGTTATCTCCGTCTTTCTGCGTGACTGAGCTATGCTGTGAGCTCGGGGCGGCCTCTTTCAGCTTCTCGTCGCTGAACTAAGACTGCGACGTGGTCATGGATGATCTGACCTGGCCGTCCACCACGCTTGGGATTCGCTCTCGGCCAAGGCTGCCCTCGGTCATGGGGTCGGCCCGCGCGCCCCGGGTGCCGCACCGAAGAGGGCCGTCAATCTGCTCGGCGCGGTGCTGGTTGGCAAACCACCGCAGGCGGCCAGCCGCGCTGTTCTCGAGCGCTGCTGGGCCGGGCCTGTGAGCAGGGCGCTGAAGACGGAGACGCCGTCGATGGCGAGGTCTGCAGGGATGGCGCAACCTCCTTCCCCCCTTCAGCCCCCTGATCTCCAAGGTAGAGGCTGGGCCGTGCACCGTCTCGCGCAGCGTGGGCAGGCGCACCTGCAGGTATTCTGCGAGCAGCTCGGAACCGAATGGAGATATGCGCGCAAAATTGCGCAATCTTCTCACGATGCCCAGCAAGTGGCACGCGCGTCTGCCCACGTGGTGGCACGCGCCGAGACTGCGTCGCACGGTGTAATCCATTGACGGAAATGCGAGGCGTGCCTTGCGATATTCTGCATGCCCAGAACGACGAATTTGAGCCGCGTCGCGCGTTGGACGAGGCGTTTGTTCTTGGCTCTCTGCAGGCCGTCGATGAAGACTGCGACGCGGCGCTGGGCGAGCAGGGCGCGGGCCGCTGCCCCCAGGAAGGAGACAAAAACAAGTCGGGGAGATGACCTCCGACCAGCTCGTCAGCCGTGGCCACGGCGAGGTCGACGTGTCTGATCGGTATCAGAGCGTCAATATACTCGTCCTGGTAGAAAACCACGGTGCCATCGGCACGGTGCTGGTGCACTCCGTCATTGATGATGTCGTCGTCTTCACCCTTAATCTTGCCGAAGACGCTGTCGCTGCGGCCGATCAGCCGGTCGACGTGCTCCTTTTGGCCAGCAATCTCAAGATCGCCAGCGCGCCTGGACGACGCGGGCGCTGGCTCCGAGACGCCGGCAGCGCAGCTCGTCAGCAGCGCAGCTGCCAGACGCCGCGCGCTTACTCTCAACTCTGCGTCCCACTTCGTAGGTTTGGAGCTGCACTCAAGTGATCGCGTGACCTGGGCGAATTCCACGGAGAAGGCGCTGAGCGCATCCTTGCAGCCCGTGTCTGGCTGGTGGATGCACCGCAGGCGCTCGGTCCGATTGATCGAAACTCTCGTAGCCTGAGGATGGCTGCACTGCCGGGCGGCAAAATCGAATTCACCTCTCGAGGTGCTTCGCCTTAGCTTGCCCCCGCTTCTCCACGTTGGTCGCGCCTGGCAAGAATGCCTCGACGTCGAAGGCGGCGCGCGCCCGGTCGGGGCGACGCGCCGCCTCCTAGGATAGCCGGCACTAATGCGCTCGCTTCGCTGCCCCAGCAAACGTCTCCAAGGCTCCGGCGCCCGTGTCGCGGAATCCCCGCCGCGCGGCGCCGGGTGATCCCGGCAGCGTTGCCGTCTGATCCCTTCGGGGGCTTCCACTTGAACGCGCCCCTGCGCGTTTCGGGCGCCTTTCAGCGGCCGCTACTCGAAAACAATGCAAGTGGCCCCAATGGCGAACTCCTCGAATGGCTGCTGCGACCGCCCTCGACAGCCTGGAGGTCGGCGTCGCGCTCGACGTCCGCGGCCTCGACGGCGGCATCAAATATAAGCGCGGCTGCCCGAGGGGCGCCGGCGACGCCGTCGCCGGGCGCAGCCGTCTGAGGAGCGCCAGCGACACCGCCCCCGGACGAAACATCGTTGAAGCTCGCAAATGCTTCGCGCATACCTGGACCCACCTGTCTACCTACATGGCCATCCTCCTCCCGCATGGCGTGGTCGTCGGCCTTTCGCAAGCGACAGTGGCTCTGCGCGTGGGTGCGCTGACGCTGCCGCTGCGTCGCGCAGCGTCGGGGTCACTCGCGCGGCCTACGGCCTAGGTCAGCCGCGGCGTGCTCGACGGCAGCGGAGATCTCGCGCTGGCTGTCGGCGCTGTCCAGCTCCTCCAGTTCCTGGGCCAGATCTTCTGCCCCCGTCGACTTCGCGCCAAACTGCCAACATCACCTGTTGGATTTTGCCGGGGAAGTCGTTGCCGCCCTCCTATGGCGTAGCCGACAGGGCTGACGGTGACCACCGTCGGAGGCGTTGGCGGCGCCCTCGGGAACGTCGACGACGTTATTATCATATAGCGTTCCGTCCAGGTCCTGTCCGGCGTCTGTCTCACAGCACCTGGCATCCTCGAACAGCATCTGCCGGGTGTCAGTCTGGCTCTGAAAAAAACCGCTCGAACTGCGGGCGCAACCCGGCCACTTGCCCACTGATTTCTGTCCGCGATTGAGTCGCGCAGCGCGAACGTCTGGTAGCTGACGGCATCTGCGGGGCAAGTGGTGCAGGGCTTCGAGGACGTCTGGGCGTTGTCGTGCCTGCCCGGCGAGCTGCGCGCCCTCGGCGCCCTCCCTGTGGCCGAAGGTCACGGCCCCCGAGCTTGGCGCCGCGTGCTCCGAGCAGGCCCCCCGCGCGGCCCTGGGCCACGCCTGCTCGCGCCAAGCCGATGCCGAAGACGGCGCCGATGAAGGCCCGGGCGTCTCGCAGTCAGCAGACCATCTCGGCTCGGCGGCACTTGGCCCCCCCGGGCTCAGCGGCGCAGGCCCCGAGAGCTCGACTGACGCGCGCGATCGATGCGGCTTCGAGCGCGCGTTGCTAGGCTACGCTAGCATGCGCCACTGCAGTCGGCCGGGCTGCACTTCTCCCCCGCCGGCAGGGGGCTCGGCGTCGGCGACGCACCCGCCGGGCGCCTCGCCATGCTCGTCTGCGTCGAGCGGCGGCAGCATGGGGGGGCTGCCGTCCGAAGACGACGCTGCGGCGGTGCGCCGCCCACGCGGGCGAGGCAGGCGCCGGCAGCGACGTCGCCCGGAAGTATGTGGGCGAAGTTTGCGGCGACGCCTTCGCGCTGCAGCTGCCCCTTTCCGCGGCGCGAAGTGCCCGTCGCAGCGCGGCCCCGCGCCGCTCGGCGAAGCGAGCGCGCGGGCACGGAGCGCCCTCTTCAATTCCTCGGCGAAGTGCGTCGAGGTCGCCCCGCCCTCGCCGCCCACGATCAGTCTCCAGCCGAACAGCTGGGTCCATGAAGGCTGATGGCGGCAAGAAGCGTCGAGTCGCGCCTGGGCGCGACCTCCTCGCCGCTGCGCCATCGCGAGGCGCAGATCAAGCGGGGAATCCTGCGATCCCTCCAGAACATGACGTCGCACTCGACGTGCGGGGTGAATCGCTTAGACCAGCGGAATGTATAGAGCGGTCTGATGCGCTGGCGGTAGCCGTTGGCGACTGCGACGCTTCCTGCAGGCATTGACCACCATGGGGGTGAACTTGAGGATGTCATGTGTCATGCTGGCTGCTCGTAGCGCCCGCGCCATCTCCTCCGCGGTGGCGCGCCGCCGCCAGACGTGCAGTTCGCGCGGCTTCCGCGCGCGCGCGTTTCACGCGAGTCACTGCGGAGCGCTCGCCAGGTGGTAGTCTCGCCGAAGCGAGTCCAGCCTGAGAGCGCTGGAGCGCAGCTGCGCCAGCAGTCGCCTGGACCAGCGCCCCGAGCTCGGACCCCCAATCAAACGGCGCAGTCGCCCGAACCGGCGCCAGGAGCTCCGGAGCTGGACGACGAGTTGGCCGTGGCCCCCCCGGCGGGCGCAGCTGGTGGGGCAGCCTCGTCTGCTGCTCCAAGATCTGCGCCACTGGGTAACTGAGCTCGCTGGTCGTTTGAATGGCGCGGCCCCCCAGGTCGCGCCGGCGCTCGCGGGCGCCGGCCTGCGCGCGGGCGCTGCCAGGCGCGGGGGCCCGCGAACCTGCGCTCGCCAAACTCGCGTATGTGCTCGGGGTGATCGCGCTCCTTCTCCTCTTTGCAGCCGAGCCACTCCTGGTGGGTCGGCGCGCTTCATGGGTCGCGGCGCGCTGGGCCCCTGGAACGCGTGGGCGAGCCCGCCCGCGCGATGAGCTCGCGCGCCTTGCGCGCGCGCTCGGCTGCGACTTCGCGCCTGATCTCTAGTTCAGTGACGCCCGTGACCACGGCTGGGAAAGCTGCCGATCAGACGCTGAATTCGCGAGAGCACTTCGAGAGACGCGGGCGCCGCCAGCTGCGACGTAAATTCATGGCCAAAGTTTCGGTCGGCGAACTGCTCGAGGATCTCCGGGGAGCAGCCTGGCTATCTTCTTCAGGATGCCGCCGCGGCGATCCCGACGCCCGAGCTGACGCTGGTCGAAAATAAAATTGTCCACGCTCGGTGCGGCCAGCGCCCCTGGCCAGGGCGGCTGGGCGCACAGCCGCGATGGTTCGGGATGCCCATTGAAAACGTAGCCGCCCATCTCGATCTGCAACTGTGCCAGGTAGCCGCAGAATCGGCCGGTTGGAGCCGCGTCCTCGTAGGGCGCAGCCAGGTGCTGTAGGTCCTCGCATGGATGAACGTAGCCCAACGGCTGGCGCGTTGTGGCCACGATGGCTACTACGGGCCGATGCTGGCGAACGCATCGCTCCACAGCTCGGTGTTGCATCTCGTCGTTGGGGCCGAAACCAGTGACCAACTCGAAGCTTGCGTCCACCTTGAGACAGCGGCGGAAAGCGAGTCTGCTGGTCCGCGCCTCCCTACCACAAATCGCCACGATGTCGGCGCCGTGGTCGATGGGCGTGAGGTAGGCAACTGGGTGGCGAACGTCGTCAAATTCCACGATCGCCTCGGGCTCGGTGGATTGTAGCATCGCGAGGGCGGACGGAACGAACTTTCGCATTTGAGCGAAAATCAACTCACGGCCATTTTGAACACTCGCAAGATGGCGATCTGATGCCGGGCCCGCCGAGCCCTGGAACCACCACGAGGACAAGCCTGAGGTGAGGCTGCCCTGGGCGTCGTCGTCGTCGTCGCATTTTTCGGTTTCGACCCGATTCGCCAATGGCTGGACAGCCCAGCAAATATTGGGCCTGACCTGCGTGGTCGGCGCCGCAATCATCGGAATTGTCTTCTACAACTTGCTCACGTGCATTGGGCACGCGGCTTTCTTTTATCTTCGTTTTCTGGCGTATGCGCTGCGTTGTGGGAAACGCACAGGCTACACAGGTGCCATCAGCCTCCCATGTCGTTACCTGTCCCTGCAGTTCAGTGGTGCACCCAGTCCTGGACGTCGTGCTTGCGGTGCTTGCGCCTGCACGACTTCCAGGTGAGGAAAGTGCCGTCGTGCTTTGTTCGAGACGCACGTTCCTAGATGCGCCTCCGAATGTACAACAAAATCTGCTGACCAATGGGGTAAGCGCAAATGTCGCGGCACATCAGCACCAGTTGCACGCGTCGGTTGGTGGTCGTCCAATCGTCAGTGTGTTCCTTTAGCTTGATGTCGCCCCAGCACAACTGGTTGTTGATGGGTGTTCCAGTGAACGCCATGGAGCAACACTGCTGTGCTTTGCTTCTGGGGCCAACAGCTTGTGGCAAACCCGATGCGTGCTGGAATGGCGCACGTGGGAATCGATCATGTGCCGTACCGTCGGATTTCGCCACTGCTGTCCATGCCGGCCAACGATCACCAGCCTGGTGCCCGTACCTTTGACCTGGGCGAACCAATTAGGGGGGGAATCGAGGACGCGGTGAACCTCGCCCTTCTTCGTGTCGCGCATGATCCACAACATGCTGTAGTTGGTGTTGGGGATCGTGCTGGCGGACAACGTCTGAATGGCACCCTCGAAGTCGGAGGTGCGGACGACGTCGAATCGGTGATCTTGCAATGCTAGCGTTGTGTCCCTTCCTTGATGTAAGGCCAAAGCGGGACGTCCTGGGGTTGTTGCCCATTTCTGCCGGGACACCCTAGCGGGGCCAGCCTGGCGGGCCGTGACGTGTCGTGACGACCCCAAGCGTTGGTTTCGGACACAGCGTGGACCGTTCGACCTTGACTGATCGGCGGCTTTTCGATCGCCAGATCGTTCCAACGATTATGGGCCACTGGCGGCGCTCAACTTGGAAAAGCTCGCGGCGGCGTCGCTGCCGCGTCGGCGCGACACGAATGTACAGCATTCGACGATCGACCCCTCGTTCCTCACCAGCCCTGGTCGACCGCAGGTTTCGTCGGTGTTTTCGGGGCGGACGTTTGATTGTTGCATTTCACGAGGAGTCCAAGATCGAACGCCTAACCCCACAGGACGAACACAACAACAACAAAACAACAACAGCAACAACAAAAGCAACGACAACAACAACACCAAGACCACCACCAACAGCAAACACATACATAACAACATCAACAACAAGAAACAACAGCAACACCACCGATGGCAACAACAACACAGGCAACAACAGCAACAACAACACCAGCAACAACAATCACTTTACCCTCAAGCGCCATGGTCCACATGCCACATGCACACAACATGATAACTACCCCCACCTTGGGGACATATTTTCTTGGCGCGCGAAGGTCCGATATACCCACACCCTGAACCCCCGCCCAAGGAGATCTCGCGAACAGCCCTTCCGAAAAACTTCGAAATACCTGCTCGGATTGCACATCGCCTTCGAAATCGTTTTGCCCGCGCCCTGCTTCGCGGAGGAGAAGAGGAGGACGAGGAAGAGGAGGAGGAGGAAGAGGAGGAGGAGGAGGAGGAGGAAACAAACAAAAAAACAAGAAGCAGACACTGTTCATTCCCAGGCCCTCGGGCAAACCCACGGGCGCAGGAAAAATCCAAAGAGGCCGCTCCGCCGAAGTCGTCGCCGCCGCCGCCGCCGGTGCCGTCGTCGTCGTGGTCGTGGTCATGGTCGTGCTCGTCGTCGTCGTCTCGCTCCCACGGCTTACGCGTTGTCCACGCGTCCCTACGCGAGCAGCCGCGCAGGGAAGCGAAACCCACGCAGATTGCCACAGCGGCGGTCCCCACGCCCAGTCAGCCCGACGATGAACCCTCCTGGATCATCCCTCCACACCCTCATGGTCCACAGAAGGCCCGAAGCTGCGCAGAACGACAAAAGAGAAAGAAGAGGAAGGGAGGACGAGGCCCCCAATAATGAGGAAGAGGAGGATCAGAGAAGAGGAGAGAGAGGTTGATAAAGAAGAGGAGAGGACAAGAGGACTACGAATTCCGTGGGGAAGGGCCGCAGTTCATTTCGTTTTTCGGAAGCTTCCCAAGGCCCCCCGAAACGAGCCCGAGTAACAAAAAGAAGAGGTATCGAATGGGAGCGCTGTTGAATGCTACTTACTAAACAAGTAATATTGTTGGACCCCTTACAGGCGCCCTGGCGCTCTCGCCGAGGCGCCGGCTGCACGTTCGTTGAAAATGAGGTCCCCTCTTAAGCGGTCTGGGGGGTCGCCAAAAACGGCCCTCCAACAACAACAGCAACAACAACACCAACACCAACACCACCACCAACAACAACAACAAAAACAACAACAACCAACAACCACAACAACAACCATTTTAAGGCTGTACGCTCTTACTTGCCCGCGAGTCATTCAACACGTATACCCTACACCCTCGATACCCGCCCTCTTCGTCTTTCGATCACACCCCTTTCGGGGGGATTATTTCTCTTTGCTGGGGCCGGCGGGCTTAGACGTACGGGCAAACCGGAACGGGCGGACAATCCTTCGGGGGCGTACATCTCTCTGCCCGCCATTGGAATTGGCGCGGGCCCTGCAAGAGGAGGAGGGGAAGAACGAGGGAGAGTGGGAGGAAGGGGAGGGGGAAGGACGAAGGAAGAGGGAAGATACCACGTTGTGAAGGCGTCCTTGGCGCGTGCGTGGTTCCTGAGCGCCGAAACGCAATTCCAGAATAATTTGTGAGGACGTCGCACGCGAGAGCGCAGTCCTGAGTACATTGTGAGGAAATCTCGGGCGGAAGCGGGGGCCCTGACTAAGTTGCGAGGAAGTCTCAAGCGGGAGCGCCGTTCCTGAGCAAATTGCACGGAAGTCTCAGGCGGGAGCGGGGGTCCTCACTAAATTGCGAGGAAGTCTCAGGCGGGAGCGCCGTTCCTGAGTCAATTGCGCGGAAATGTCAGGCAGGAGCGGGGGTCCTGAGTAAAATTCGAAGAAGTCTCAGGCGGGAGCGCCGTTCCCACGTAAATTGCACGGAAGTCTCAAGCGGGAACGGGGGTCTTGATTACATTGCGAGGAAGTCTCAGACGGGAGCGCCTTTCCTGAGTAAATTGCGCGGAAGTCTCAAGCAAGGCTGGAGCGGGGGCCTGAGTAAAAATGAGGAAAGTCCAGGCTGGAGCGTTGTTGTTTGTTATCCCGTGGCAGGTGCACATTTTGATCAAGGAAGAATTTCCTAAGAAAAAAACAAGGTGCTAACGATCCCCGTGGGTTAGGCAACTTCAAATTGAAAAAAAACGATCAGCACACGGTGGGGGGGAACAGCAATAATGATTCTTTCGAGATTAACATTCAACAACAAAACAACAACAACAACAACAACAACAACAATCACTTCCCGAACGCTCATTTCTCAACCAGAGCCCTGATTTTCATGGCGTAAGAACGCCCCAGACCAATACCCCCACTTTGTGGGGGGGCCGGTTCAAGCTCTACCAAATTTCCAAACGACTCTTCGCCACCACCCACACCCAGCTTCCCGCCCTATGACGTTCGAACACTTCACTTCGTGGCATGCGGACGACCAGTTCGAACTAACACTTGCGTGGATTACACACCCTCATAAGTTGTGAAGCCTACGATTTGTGCACGCCTGGTGACTGACCTGGATACCCTTTGCAACGAGCGCCTGATGCAAATAATACGGGCTCTCGCAGTCGGCCAAGGGAGGCCGCGACAGCTCCGGGCCATACTGCTCGTCAAGGGCTTTCGCCGTCAAAGCCATGGACCATCCAAGAACACATGCGATACCTTGATCCGAGATGGCTACGGATGTGCCAGTGATCAGTCGGAGGCTTCCTGGGGCCGCTTGGGGTCCTCTTGGGGAAGGGGGGAAGCCTCCTGGCGCCGCGTGGGGTCCTCTTGAGGGGCTTTGGGGGGCTTCTTGGAAGCATCTTGGGGCCTCTTGGGGGCTTATTGGGTCCTCACGGCGGGCTCTTGGGGCCTCTTGAAGGCCTCCTGGGCAACCTATGGCGCAACCAGTAGGGGGACGTTTTATTCTCGGCGGCCGAGGGCGCAACCTATGGCGCAACCAATAGGGGGACGTTTTATTCTCGGCGGCCGAGGGCGCAACCTATGGCGCAACCGCAAGGGATAGTGGCCCCTGGCAGGCGCGCGAACCCCTATAGCAAAGAGTCTGAGCTAAAAGAAGCTCGCTCTAGCGCATTAAACCAAGTGGTTGTGAAAAACCTATTGTTTTTATTAGAATTCGGGGACAGCGCGCGCGGTTATAAATTTTGAAAAGACTATGTCAGAATTGAGAGTTTTGTTCGTACAAAGTGATAAAGGAGACAAGAACATAGGAAAACGCCGATAAGGACCTAACGGTCGATCGAGTGATCTTAAGAACCTAATCACCACCAGTGCCAGTGTTTTCATAGGAGGCGGGCAATACCCCCACTTTGTGGGGGTCCGGTTCAAGCTCTACGAAATTTCCAAACGACTCTTCGCCACCACCCACACCCAGCTTCCCGCCCTATGACGTTCGGACACTTCACTTCGTGGCATGCGGACGACCGTGGCTACTATTCAGGGCCCCGCGGCCGACTACGACGGCGTGCGCGCGCGAAGAAAAAACGAATGTGTCCCGCATGGTATTATTTGACAGGGATGATGGCCCTGGCAGGTGCGCAACCGTTGTTGGAGAAGTTCGAAGCACGTGAAAAAGTTGCTCGCAAAAGCCCGTTTGACAGAAATGTTTTAAAAAGTGTTGGGTTTCCTACAAATCCGCAAGAGCGCGCGGGATGAAATGTTGACACTTTTTGTTTGAAAAACCATTGGTTTTTTTATGATTTTATGTTAAAATCGTTACGAACATTCAGGTTTTGGAAGGATTTCGTCTTGCGCGCGCGAAATGTCCACTTTGCCTTATTTTTTGCAAGGATTCTTGAAAGTTTGGATCTTTTAGAAACAAGAATGTCCTACCTTTATCTAATTGTTGTCAAGACAACCGATCGTAACAACACAACTGAATTCCGGACCATCCCTTTCCCTGATACAACTTCGACGAAAACATATGAAAAACTAGGCTGTGCTGCCTTAGCGCGCGTTGGGTTTTTCTCACCATGTTGACCCAACAATAATTACTTAAGAAGAAATAATGTTCAACAACAACAACAACACCACCACCAACAACAACAACACCAACCAACCAACCAACCAACCAACCAACCAACCAACCAACCAACCAACCAACCAACCAACCAACCAACAACAACAACAACAACAACAACAACAACGCTCCCGTTCGAGACTTCCTCCTTATTTGCTCAAGGCGGGTGCTGTTGCTCGCCGCCGAAAACAGCCGCCTCAACAACACCAGCGCTCTCGCTCGAGACGTCCTCCCGTTTTACTTTGGACAGGCGCGCTACTGTTTCTCTCATCGGCGCCGCCCCCCCAAACAACAACAACGCTCTCGCTCGAGATTTCCTCCCTTGCTTACTCAAGGCGGTGGGTGCTCTAGCTCGCCGCCGACAGCCCACGCCCCGAAAAACCAGCGTTCCCGCCCGAGACTTCCTCCCGTTTGACGCTGGACGGGCGCCCTTTTCTCCTCCTCCTCCTCCTCCTCCTCCTCGTCCCCCTCCTCCTTCTTCGCCTTCTTCTCCTTCTTCTCCTTCTTCTCCTTCTTCTCCTCCTCCTCCTCCTCCTCCTCCTCCTCCCCCATCCACCCTCCCTCTCCTTCCTCGTGGTCCTCCTCCTCTCCTGCTCCTCTCCTACCTCCTCCTCCACCTCCCACGTCCTCTTCCTCCATCCTCTCCTGCTTCTCCCTCCTCCACCTCATCCTCCTCGCTCCTCCACCTCCTCCTCCGTCTTCCTCCTCCTTTCCTCTACCACCTCCTCCTCCTCTTCCTACTCCTCCTCCGCCTTCTCCTCCTCCTCCTGCTCCTCCTGCTCCACCTGCTCTCCTCCTCCTGCCTCCCGCCTCCCCCCCCCCCCGCACCCTACTCTCCCCCTATCTTCCGTCTCACACCCCTCCTCTCTTCCCCCCCCCCTCCCTCCCCTCCACTTCCTCCCTCCACCTCCCTCCCCCTTTGTCTTCCTCCCTTCCTCCTCCTCGCTCCTCCTCCTCCGCCTGCTCCTCCTCCTCCTCCTCGCTCCTCCCCTCCTCACTCCCTCCTCTCATTCCAGCTCCTCCTCCTCCTCCTCCTCCTCCGCACTCCTCGTGCCTCCTCCCTTTCCTCCTCCTCCTCCTCCTCCTCCTCTTCTCTCCTCCTCCTCCTCCTCCACCTCCATCATCCTCCCCTCCTCCTCCTCTCCCTCCGCCTCCACTCCCCTCCTCCTCCCCTCCTCCTCTCCTCACTCCTCCCTTCTCTGTTCCCCCCTTCTCCCATCCATCCCCTCCTCTTCTCCGCCCCTCCCCCCCCCTCTCCCGCCCCTCTTTCCTCCTTCCCCTTGTCGCCCCCCTTGTCTCCTCCCGCCTCCTGCCTCCCTCCTCCCTCTCCCCTCCTCCCTTCCCCCTTTCCGCCCTCCCTCGTCGCTCCCGTTTGATACTTCCTCGCCGCTTGCTCAAGACAGGGACCCCCCTTTTCGGCGTCGCCTCTGAAGGGCTTCCAAGAGTCCCCGTTGAACCGTAAGTATGAAATAATAATCTTTTGTGGAGAGCATTGATAATGTGGAGAAGGAGGAGAAGAAGGAGGACGGATGATTTCCAGGGACTCCAAGGACCGAGGGTCGAAGGGCTGACTCCGGGGATGCCTTGCGAAGGTGTGGAGGGGCAGGTGGAGGACGCGAGCATGGGAGCGGCGGCGCCTGGGGCTTGAACGTTCAGGGAGCGTAACAGTTCGAACGAGGAGTAAGAACCACCTCGTCCTCGGAAATACTGCTACTACAACTACTCCTCCTTCCTCCCCCTCCTCCTCCTCCTCCTCCTCTTGCATCCTCCTCTTCCTCCCCCTGCCCCTCTTCCTCTCCCCATCTTCCCTCCCCTCCTCGTCCTCTGCCTCCTCCTCCGAGAGGCGGGGCGCGCGCAAAGCGATTGCGATGGCGAGTGAGGTATCCAGGAGGATGCATGTGACATGTGGAAGCATGGCTCGTGATGGCAAAATGATTGTAGTTGTTGTTGTTGCTGTTGCTGTTGCTGTTGATGTTGTTGTTGTTGTTGGTGTTGTTGTTGTTGTTGTTGTTATTGTTGTTATTATTGTTGTTGTTATTGTTGTTATTATTGTTATTCGGGGGGCCGGTATGGCGGGACCCCGAAACGCACGCCTGAGCGTAACTTTCGACTTCGCAGGACATGCAGCCGGCGCGGGGGGGAGTGCCCCAGGGCGCAATTACTCAGGGTGCCCAACGGTCCAACAACAATTAGTTTAGTAGTTGAACTCCCACAGTGACTCTGGAAGCCCTGCAGAGGCGACTCCGACACGAGGGCCGCAGTCTTGAGTAAAACACTAGGGAATACCGAGCGGGAACGCCGATGTTGTCATGGTGGGCCGTTTGCGGCGCCTACGCGAGAGCGCCGATCCTGCGTAAACGGCAAAGAACTATCGAGTTGGAGCGCTGGTCTGGTGAGGAAGCCGGCTTCTGGCGCCGAGGCGAGTGCGCCGATCCTGCGAAAAAGGCAAACAAAATATCGAGCCGGAACGCTGACTTGTTGAAAATATATCAGAATAAAAAGAAAAAACTGAAAAAACGAATATAATTAGAGAAGAATTGACAAGAAACGAAAAAAAGCGCACGGGATCTAAAAGATAGACCATCCCCCCTCCTGTCAAACTGTGTGCTCGACAGTCGCAAACATCCATCATAAACACTTCCTCACTAGACTCTCCTGTGTAATGCTAAATAAGAAAGGGGGCCGGTTTGGCGAAGCCCCGAAACGCCTGAGCGTGAGCCTCGATTTCGCAGGACATTCAGCCAGCGCTCAGGCGAGAGCGCCAGGGCGGATTCAAGGGGTCAAAAAATATTGTTTGTTCAACAATGAAGGTTCAACAACAACAACAACAACAACAACAAACCACAACAACAACGACAACGGCAACAACAACAACAACAACAACAACAACAACAACAACAACAACAACCACAACAATGATTCTAAGACTGTTCGCTCGTACCTGCCCGCGTGCCATGCACAAAGTATACCCCTAACCCTCAATACCCGCCCTCTCTGTCTTCGATCGTACCTCCTCGTGGGTATATATCTTTCTTACATGCAACGTGTATTACGTGCAGACCCTGAGGCAGGGGAAGAGAGGACGGATGTGAGGACGGGACAAGGACGAAGGAGAAGGTTGCAGCACGAGGGAAAGCTGCAAAATGGAGGCTAGGAGCAGAAAGGACGTGGCAAAACCAGACGGGCAGATCGGGCGGATAGACCCTAAAGGGCGGGTTGGGAAGGCGGGCCCAGGCGGCGAGGTCGAGCAGGCGGGATGCTGAAGCGTGTATCCTGCATGAATCGCGAGGATGTCTCGAGCGATAGCGCGATGATCAAGCAAATCTTCTGTTAGAAAACAAAACACAGCGAGAGCGTGAGCGTGCGATTCCTGCATACATTGTAAGGATATTCCCAGAGAGAGCTCGATCTTTCAATACATGTGAGGATGGTTCCGGCGGGAGACGTTGTTGTTGTAAACTGGGGGCCAAAGACACAAATCTGAGACCCAAGACTCTCCCTGATTAAGAACAGGGTGCGAGCCCCGGGAAGGGCACTTCAATTGAAAAACACCATGTGCCCTGGAGGGGGATGGACAACAACAACAAAGAACGCACGCGGTGACTTTTCACAATCCGTCAGGTGAACATAATCAAGCCTGACGATGAAAGCACCATGATGCAAGTATGCTGTCAATCATCGCGCTGGCGTTCCGTCCCTTGCGGGACTCTTCTGGGCCAATTTGACTACTTATCATGTGCACGCAAAGGCATGGAAGCATTGCTCCATCATGTGCGTGGAAGCGTTGCTCCAAGAGGTGCGCGCCGCCCAGGCCCAGGCCCCCGACCCCACTGTCTTTTCAGCACCTCGACAGAGGCCTCCCAAATGGGGTCCGAGCAGATGGCAGCGGAAGATCGCGCCGCATCGCCGAAGCGTCGCCGACGCATCGACGATGCATCGGCGCCGTCAGCGTAGAGGAAATGGGGCTCCACATCGAGCCGCATCGCCGACGCATCGGCGGTGCGGCGCGATCCTCCGACCCCATCTACTCCGACCCCATCCGGGGGGGGTGGATGTGCGGGCGACTGAGCTAACCTTTTCGCTTTGCGCAGCCCCGCGCACTCCCGCTCGAACCAAGACTACACCCACCCCCATTTCGGACCTGTGCAACCAACAAGGTCAGGTTACCTGGGGGGGGCGGCGGGCCCGATGACCCTGGCCATCGCCGGACCACCAACAAAGACAGTCCAGAGAGATCGACCTGCTTCCCAGGACCGGCCTCACGGAGGCGGAGCACAGCAGCAGCAAGCCGAGCCTAGCTTGCAGCAGCATGCTAGCAGCAGCAGCAGCAGCAGCAGCAGCAGCAGCCTGGCCATCGCTCGGACGTCCATTCCGTGTTTTTTTCGGTCTCGTGCGTGTTTTTTTCGCCAACTGATCAAGGATGCTCCTCGATGGTCCTCGCCGAAAGAAAAATGCACACGTCCGAGCGATGCCAAGCAGCAGCAGCAGCAGCAGCAGCAGCAGCAGCAGCAGCAGCAGCAGCAGCAACAAAAAAAGCTCCTCGCCGACTTGTCTCACGACGCGAGGGGGCCTGGCCGCCGCGTGCAGGCGCGCGCCCGCGGTCCTCGCGCGCTGGCGCTGGCCTCCGCATCCGGTCACGCGTGTCGCGCACCGGCCCCCCGCGGAGCGCCAAGAGCGGCGGCCCAGAGTCCATGGAGCCTCCTTCGGGCCGGCGCCTTACACTGAAGGTACCCTGACCTTCCAGAGTGTTCAAACATAGCCCTCCCGACCTACCTCGCCCGCTTCGAACCTCGACTGGTATTTAGATGTCGAGGTGCTGTTGCTATTGTTAAGCCCTCCTGGAAGGTCAAGATGGATCCTTCTTCACGGCTTGCGCCACATACTAGAACGGAACTTCACAGTGGGAGGTGCCAGACTGAGCCCTCCAGTCTGACAGACTGGTGTTGCCGTTTCATCTTATCCCTGGGCGTGCGTTCGTGGCTCAGGATGGTCTGCCTGCAGGATGGACACTGGAGATGGACCCCACTGGGAATGGACACTGAGGATGGACATTTGGGGATGGATGCTGGGCACGGACACAGGGGATGGACACTCGCACACGCAACGCTTGCGCACATCTCTCTCTCTTATCCGCAACTTTAGCCAATCGACTCAGTCGTTCGAGCCGAACTCTGGTCGAACGAGCCGCGCCAAACTGACCCAGGGGTCGCAGCTCCTGCGTGGCCCAGGGACACCTTGGTCGCCATCCATGCCAGTCGCAATTCCCGACTCTGCACGGCTTTCGATGGGCCAAATAAATTGGAGCCAAATTCAGGGTTTATCGGAGGTCACGGGGTGAGATCGCAATGAAACGGAGAGTCCCCCCACCGAGAAATCGGTTCTGGTATCGTGTTCGCGTGTGCGGGAGAGGCGAAGCTGCGTGGTCGGGCGAGAGGCATGAGCCCTCCTCTGGCAAGGGCGCCGCTAGGCCAAAAGACCGCCCCTTCGCCCTGGTTGGCCGACGGTGGCCAGGGGTGTCCCGCCGTGGTGTCCTGTCCCGATGGTGTCCCGTGGTGTCCTGCGGTGACCTTGGGTGTCCTCTGGCGCGATGTCCCGTGGTGTCCCGTGAGGTCAGTAGTGAGATCGATAGTGTGATCGATAGTGCCGATAGCGAGAGAGATCGTGAGATCGATTGTCAGAACAATGAACAGATCGATAGTGAGATCGAAAGTGAGATCGATAGTGATATCGATAGTTGGATCGATAGTGAGATCGAAAGTGAGATCGATCGAGTGAGACAGATCGAATGAGATCGATCGAGTGAGATCGATTGAGTGAGATGGATCGATTGAAATATCGAATGAGATCAAAGTGAGGTCGGCACTGATATCGATAGTGAAATCGATCGTGATATTGATTGCCAGCGCGATTGTCAGATCGATAGTGGTATCGATAAAGAATATCGATCGAGTGAGGTCGAAAATGATATAGATAGTTACTTCGATAGCGCAAGATCGACCGTAAGGTCGATAGTGAGATCGGTTGTGAGATTGAATGTGGGATCGATTGTGAGATCGATAGCGAGGAGGATAGTGAGATCGATGGCGAGATCCATGGTGAGGTCGATGGTGGCATCGAATCGGTAGTGAGATCGATCGAGTCCGATCGATAGTGGGCTTGATTGAGTGTGACGTTGGTTCCTCCCCGCCCCTAACCTCCTTATCACCCGACATGTGGTCGCATAGGTACGATGGGAGAGCGGCGATCCTCGCCGGGAGTGCGTCCGACGAGCACCTGGGACCTCTCCTCCTGGTGTGCGTTCTGGTTAGAATCTCGTGGCGGACGGGGCCGCGGCGGCGGCCAGGGGAGGCCTCCAGGAAAGCCCAGGAGGCAAGAACGAACCTGGCCCTCCACTCCCAAACACCCAGTCCCACGACGTTGCCACAAAGTGGCTCCCCAACCCCTCCATGGGGACCGACTTCTCCATCCCGAGCCAAGGTTATCTGACGGCTCGGCGATCTGGTGAGAGCCCGTCGTGGGCCGATTACAACTCAGTGCATTCCGCCGTAATTTGTCTTCACGGCGCCGAATGGTAGCAGGAACGCTCGAGATGAGTGTGGACAAATCCCACCAGCCGTCTGGGCGTAGGTGGTTTATGAACTTGTGCCTTCTCTCTGCCGAGGTTCCCTCCTCCCTCCGATCGGGGGAGGCTTTTTATCACTGCTCCCTATTGATATACACCCCCTCCCCGAGGCGACCAGCAGGCAACCAGGAACAATGATGGCCCCACACGCAATGCTGTGCTGACAAGTATGTTTGGCAACCGAGGGCCCCCCCTACCATCCCTGACAAAGAACAATACTAAACGCTCCCTGCTTCCACCTTTGGAGCATGCGCGGCCAACCCGATGCGGCCCCCCACGCCATCCTGTCAAACACCATACAAAGTACGCTTTGGGGCAAAGTCTTGAGTCATGTTCGTGAGGCCCGCGAGCACTTTGTTCCCAACCATCATGTGGTGTTGGGTCCTCGTTTTGAAGAAACGGTCCCCGCTTCTCCTCCTCCCGTGCTCCCCCCCACTGGGGGTACCACATGCGTCCAGCAGCTGCCCATCCAAAGACGACCGCTGAACATGATGGCTCGGGTGTTACTTATGTATTGGAAGGGCGGGTGGGCGTGAGCTAGACGGCTTGCTATCTAGGAGGCTGTCTTGATCACTGTTCCCTTTAATGTACACCCCGTCCCCCAGGCGACTGGGAGCCAACCCGAGCCAATGAGGGCCCCCCCACCATCCCTTGCAAAAAACAATACGAACACACACTCTGCCTCCAAATTCGGAACATGCGCAGCGAACCCGATGCGGCCTCCCCCCATCGTCCCTGTCAAAAAACAATGCATAGTACACTTGGCGGCGGCGGCGGCTGCGGCGGGGGCAGCGGCTGCGGCGGGCTGGGCCTGCGGCCGGTTTGGCGGCGACGGCGGCGGTCGGTGGCTCGTTTTTTCCCGCGGGGCGGCGGTCCGGACCGGCGCGGCGGCGGGGGGCGGTGGGGCTGCGCCGGCGGCGGGGGCCAAGGGCGGGCCCGGCGGCACGGGCGGGGCCGGCGGCGGGGGCCGGCGCCGGGGCGCGGGGGTGCGGCGGCGGCGGCCGGCCGGCGGCGCGCGGCGTGGCGGGGGGCGGCGGCGCGTGGCGGCAGCGGCTGCGGGCTAGTGCGCGGCTGCGGGCGATTTCGGCCGCGGGGGGGGCGGCGGCGGCCGGCGGGCGGGCACCGTCGGCGGCGGCGGCGGCGGCGGGCACCGGCGGCGGCGGCAGACAGCGTCGGCGGCGGCGGCGGTGGCGGCGGCGGGCGGCGGCGGCGGCGGAGGCGGCGGCGACGGATTCGCCCCCAGTAGCTGCCCAACAACATTCACCCATACCCATAGGGGGGTCGGAGAGGGCTATGGGTGCGTGCTGTCGGATGGGGGTCCCCGCTCGAACGGGAGCGTTCTCCAGGGTCCGACAACCCGCACCCATACCCATAGCCAGTCCTCCTCTCAACGACCCCGCTATGGGTATGGGTGTGTGTTGCTCGGTCGTCAATGGGGCCCAAGATCGCTCCAAGAGGCTTCCAAGACTTCCACTTCGCAGGGTCTTTGCCGGGTTTTTGAAGGGCCCCCCCCTCTGTGAGGACCGTGCGAAGACCCTGCAAAGAGGGGACCCCTCTTTCTCTTTTGCTCGTTGTGGATCCTTGAGCCCCACTGTCTACAAAATCGGGAATACGAAATTCATGCCCCCTCCAAATCTCAACTCGTGCCGCGTTCCTCCTCCTTCTCCTCCTGCTCCCTTCTCTTGTTTCCCACTCTTTCTCCTCTTCCTCTTCCTCCTCCTACCCGGAAGATGGTACCAGAAGGCTTGTAGAAAACTAGTTAGAAACATCGCGGGAACAGAACGAAACCGCCGTGGCATGGGGACATGTGTTAAATCACTTCCCGCTGTCTTCTGCGCGCGCTCGGACACGCTTCAACGGCAGCTGGGCAATGGCGTGCTTCAACGTGTCCCTGATTCAGCAACTCCCCAGGCAATCATTTCTGGATGGGCTTGTGGGGGTGCGCGAAGCGTCGATAATCGACAAATGTGTCAAACAGCAAACGTTGTCCCAAACTGGCAGCGGCCGCTGTTTGTCAGTTGACCTTTTGCCTCAAATGGGCAACATTCACAGCGGCACTGACAGAGGGCCCTGTCCAAAACGAACACGAACTGCTGTCGGTCCTTGTCCCCGTTCTTTCCATACAGATTTCGTTCGTGCCGATCAGGGGACGGTCCCCTGACATTCGCCGATCGGATTATTCGAATCTGCAGCTCCAGATATTCCGCCCGCCTACCCTAGTGCTAGTTGTTCGTCACAGCTCCATTTTGATGGCCGTGGGGAACAAGAACGAACCCAAACACAGGCCCAATTCGAGGACAAACACCCTGATCGAAAATCGGATTGACGCCGAAGATGTCAGCGAACGCTCCGACACGATCCGCCATGACGTCCGGGCCCCCATTTTGGATGCCCGAACTGGGCACGGAAACAATGGGCACAATGCCCAACGGCAAATGTTGTCCCAAACCAACAGCGGCCGCTGTTGGGCAGGCGGCCTTCTGTCTCGAATGGACACAGGCCGCGGCGGCGCGGACAGCGAGTCCTGTTCAAAATGAACACGAACTGCTGTTGAGCATTGTACCCATTCTTTCCGTGCCCATCTCGTTCGTGCAGACCCATGGGATCGGGGGCTGCCAGAGGTGCCCCGGGCCCCTGGCCGAAGGCGCCCCCTCAGCTCTTCGTGCCCTTGCGGGGCCCCTGGGCCTCTGCAGCCTCGTGAGAGGTGCCCTCGGGTAGAGGGAGGTAAGAGAACAGCAGAACGGGTTTCTTGGATCTGCGCTGGAGCGCGCCAGGGGAAGGCGCTGGAGGCGCCGCCAGGGGGCCCAGCGCCGATCCAAGAGATCTGCGCGGAACTCCGAGAGTTTCTGCCTCTGCCGCTTGTTCTTCTGCGGCTCTGGAGGGTACGATACGATTCGACCGCCGCTGTGGACGCCGTCCGGGTCTAGCTAAGACCAGGTGGGTGAGGCCGTGGCCTCAGCAATCTCCGAGATGCATAAAACGTAAATAGAAGGGAGGGGGGAAGGGTCCTTTGGGTCCTTGGAGAGGCTCTGGGGGTGATGGGGCACCACTGGAAATCCTGGGGACACGCTATCCAAACATCCGACGTCTTGGGTTCTCAATACACGGCCCCCCTAGAGGCCTGGACGCTTTCCCCGGGGCCAGCTCTTCCTCCTGACCAGTTCTTCGACGGTCCTTGGGCCAGGAGAGAGCCCCGAGAGGCTGAAAGCAGCATAAGGCCTCCGCCTTGAGCTTCTCGAGGCAGTGGAGATCTAGGATTTGAACGCCCGAAATGGGCAACGACAAAATGACCACAATGCCCAACACAGGCGGCCCCAAACCGATAGCGGCCGCTGTTGGGCAGGCGGCCTCCTGTCCCAAGTGGACCACGCCCGCGGCGACATTGACAGCGAGCCCTGTTCAGAATGAACAGGAACTGCTGTCGATCTTCGTACCCGTTCATTTCTAAGGAACCCAAAATGGTATCAGCATAAATCAGGGAGACGTAAGACCCGGGTACGGGGGACTCGGGTTGGCCTGACGGGGGCCATCATAAAAATGACGAGGCCCAACCTGAAAGTCGACGCGGGCTCCCGCTGCAGACATCCCACGAAAACGGAGCCGTCAAAATCCAGGACGCGCTCGTCAAAACAAGTGGGCAAACCCGAGATCCGGCTTACTCGAGTCTTACGTTTCCCCGAATAAGAGCTCGGAGGTCCGGGCGGATTTCGCGGATCGGTGCTGGACCCCCCTCCCTGGCGCGCGGAGAGGCGCCAGGAGCGGCGCCGCAGGCGCCGCCAGGGGGCCCCAGCGCTGATCCGACGGATCCGCGCTGACCTCCGAGATGTTATGTTTATGCCATTGTTTCGCTCCCTTGCTCAACCATCTTCCCGAGGGGAGGGCCCCAGGCTGGCGGCGCGCACAGGGGGGTAGGGGCAGGGGGGAAGGCTTCTGGGAAGCAGGCGGCTCCTTGGAGAAGGCGCCGGCCTTACATCTGCAGAAGAGGCCCGCGCCTGCTGAGAGGCCAGGGGTGCTTCTACGAAGCCTTCTCCAGTCCCCCTGCCCCCCTCTGAGCGTGGCCGATTAACGATCCTCCTGGGGGGAAGGCATTATGGTTTGGACGCCCGACATGGGTACGGAAAAAAAGGGTACAATGCCCAACGACGAATGCTGTCCCGAACCAACAGCGGCTGCTGTTGGGCAGGCGCCTTCTGTCTCGAATGGACACAGGCCGCGGCGGCGCGGACAGCGAGTCCTGTTCAAAATGAACCAGATCCGCTGTCGGGCATTGTACCGTACCCATTCTTTCCGTGCCCCTTTCGCGCGTGCAGATACGTAACGGGCGAAGAACGGTATAAAATAAACTTTTTCGCCGTCGGGGACACCTGCCCCGGGCGGGTGGACAGTTTATACCCCTACGGTGCCACCGTAAGGGTATAAACTTTCCAGCCGCCCTAGGGCAGGTGTCCCCGACGGCGAAAAAGTTTACTCTATACCGTTCTTCGCCCGTTGCATATCTGGGGCACCTCCGGCAACCCCCCGCGGGCCCCGCCTCGCGCCGGACGCGCCCCCCCCGCGCCGCGCACAGCCGGCGTCAGGCCGGCGCCCCGCGTATCACGAGGGGCGCGGGCTGGTCGCCTCGCGCGCGGCCCCTGCCCGCGCCAGGGTCGCCTCTCGCCCCGGCACTCCTCCTCCTCTTTCCTCCGCCTCCCTCCTCCGCCATGATCCTCCCTCCTTCCCCCTTCCTCCTTCCTCCCTCCCTCCTTCCTCCTCAACCTCCTTCTTCCTCCTTCCTCCTCGTCGCCCTCCTCCCTTCCTCCTTCCACCTCCTCCCTCCTCCTCCTCCTCCTCCTCCTCCTCCTCCTCCTCCTCCTCCTCCTCCTCCTCCCCTTTCGTCCATTCCTCCTCCACCTCCTCCCTCCTCCAGTCCATTTCCTTCCGAATGCCTCCCCCCTGTCGCGCCCCGAGGCCGGTCGGAATGGCGGGCCAGGCGTTCCGCCTCCGACCTCCCTACCGCTCGTGGTCATGAAACATACTATACGTCGGCAACAGCTTCACCAATGGGGGACGGGCAATTCTCAAGACGCGGCTCTCTCGCCTTGGAACCGCGCACACTCGTCTCGCTCATTTGCCAAGGAGCTTCACGCAAATCGAGGGCGGGCCGTTCTCAAAAACGTGGCTCTCGCATTGGCGCCGCGCACAGTTGCCATAAGTCTGGAGGAGCTTCGCGGCTTGAGGGCGGGGCCGTTTTCAAAATGCTGGTCTCGTTTGATCTCCGCGCACGCTCGTTCTAAGAATCTGCAAGGGTTCCGCACATGGAGGTTGGGCCGTTTTTTTTCAAACTGTGGCTATCGCAATCGCGCCGCGCACATTCGTTCTACAAACCGGTAAGAGTTTCACGGACTGAGGGCGGTTCGAATGGTGTCTCTCGCCTTAGCGCCGCGCACACTCGTCTTAAACATGCGCAAGAGGCTTCACCTATTCTCATGGTCAACATACCAGGAATTGTGTTGAAACGATTGAGGAATGTCAGGGCGCAACAGGTACGTCGATTCGCGGTGTTGAAGTCCCAGGAAAGGCGTTCTGGCACGGCTCAGGATCGTCAAGACGCAACAAGTTGGAGTCCCGAGATCAGTGAACTTGAACCCTTGTAGGGGCCCGTGAAGAGGGAGCTTGGAGGGAGGGTGTATTCCAACATCGTTCATGAGAATTGGGTTTGCACTGGTCCCTCCTCCCCCCTCCTCCTCCCTCTTCCTCCTCCCTCCTGATCCCTCCTCCTCCTCCTCCTCCTCCTCCTCCTCCTCGAGGATTTGACCCGAAGGTCCTCAGCAAGGCCGAGAAGGCCCAACGAGGCCGAGGTCAGTTCAGCGTCGGCACTGGCACCGCCACTGGGTCCTTCTCCTGCAGGTCCTCCTCCTCCTCCTCCTCCTCCTCCTCCTCCTCCGCTCTCGGGGGGCGGAGTGGGCCCGCGCCCAGGGGGGGGGGGGGGGTACTGGCTCGTAGGAGGGCTCAAAAGGCTTAAAGAGGCCTCTGGCGGGTTGGGGGCCCCAAACGGAGCCAGACGCTTCCACCAGTCTCCATCCTCACTCCTCGACGGGCGGGGGGGAGGAGGACAAGGGATTTGTCAACATCAGGAGACCATCGAGGAGATAACGCTCTCCCGCGCGTGCGCATGAAGGCTCGGTGCAAAGGATTGAAAGCATGAAAAGGAGGAGTAGAAGGGGGAGGAATGGGAATGGGGTCAATCACCATGTTATGAGGAGGAGGAGGGGGTGGAGGACGAGGAATGGGAATGGGATCCATGACCATGTCATGAGGAGGAGGAGATGGAGGAGGACGAGGAGGATATGGAAGAGGAGGAGGAGGAGGAGGAGGCGGAAGATGAGAAGGACGAGAACGAGGCGGGCCACCAGGCGGAGTGGGTAGAAGGGGTGAGGAGGAGGAGGAAGAGGAGGAGGAGGAGGAGGAGGAGGAGGAGGACGACGACGACGGCGGCGGCGGTGGCGGCGGCGGCATGCGACTGGAGGCCTTCGGGCCCCTCTGCAGCCCCGTAAGCGGGGCCGAGGGCCCCAGCTGCTCGCCTCCGCCCGCGCGCAGCGGCGGCGGCAGCAGAGCGAGTTCGTCGCCGTCGCCGTCTTTGGTGTCGCCTCCTCCTCCTCCTCCTCCTTCTCCTCCTCCTCCTCCTCTCCTCCTTTCTCGTTTCGGCGCCCCAGTTCAGGCTGCTGCTCGTCCGCAGCAGCCTTCGGCTGCAGCGGCTCCTCCCTCCTCCGCCTCCCCTCGCCGCCTGCACCTCCAATCTCCAAGCGAACGCGGGCCCCGCTCCTCCCACCTCCTCTCATCTTTCTCCTGCTCCTCTCCCTCCTCACTCCGATTCCTCCTCCTCCCTCTCCTCCTCCTCCTCCTCCTCCTCCTTGTTCCTCCTCTTCATCCTCCTCCTCCTTATTCTCCTCGTTTCGTAACTCGCTCAAACCATGAAAAATGAAAGGGGCACGCCCCCCGCGCGTAACCCTTCCTCCTCCTCACCCTGGTCCTCCTCGCCCTCGCCCCCTTCCTCCAGCGCGGCGCACAACATCGCGGCGACTGGTCCTTCCTGTCTAGGCGTCTAAGCCCCGGGGACATCCACTCCTTGGGGGCCCTCCAAAACCGTGTTGTGACAAACCGCGCGGTGACCTTGAAATCACAAGAGACCTCACCACACGGTCCGTCACCTCACGGTCTTAGGACGCTGGAAGCCCCGGTCGCCCGAGACGTCCTCGGAAAAGGACCCGAATTCCAAAACCGGGCGGTCACCCCGAACCCCTACCGACTCACATCACGGTGTGGTCAAGTCGGATCGGCGATCGAAATGAACCGGATCGGCGGAAATCGGCAGCCGAATCGGGAGAAGTTGCATCGGCGGAAATCGGCATGCTAGCAGGCCTCCCTTGAGAACGCGAATCGGAGCCCGAAACCGTCGAGATCGAATCGGATCGGGTCGGAGCAGGCGGGGCTGAGCCCTGGCCCAGAGGGGCCCCCGAAGCACGGCCCGGGCTGTGCGAAAGGTCCCCAGGGCCAACGGAGTCACAGGCGCTGCTGGAGCTGGCGGCTCGGTGCAGAGCTGTGTCGTCCGAGGCCCGCGGAGGGGCCTCCTCCCGCCTCCTCCCGCCTCCCGCCGCCTCCCGCCTCGACACCTCCCGCCTCCCCCCCCCTCCTCCTCCTCCTCCTCCTCCTCCTCCTCCTCCTCCTCCTCCTCCTCCTCCTCCTCCTCCTCCTCCCCACCCCCTGTCCCGCTAACATCTCGACGAGTTCCCCTCCCCTCCTGTCCTCCCACCCCCATCCCTCCTCCTCCACCCCACTCCCTCCTCTTTCCCCTTCCCCTTCCTCCTCCCCTCCTGGCTCTCCCTCCTTCAGTCCTCTCCCCAGCCCCCTCCTCATTTCGCCTTCCCTCCGCCTTCCCTCCCGCAGAGACTGCTGGGCCCAGGAGGGAGCCTGGGCATGCGAGTGGAGTCGCTGCCTTCGGCCGCCCAGCCTGTCCCAGCACTCTGGGTCGGGGGTGGCTGGGCTCTCTGCGACCTGCGAGGGGTCCGAACGTATCGCTTCCCCCGAAGCCCTCCTTCGCCGCCTCGGCCACCCACGCTGCTTACCAGCCTCGAACGTATCCCTATCCCTAAGATTGACACGCCAAAAGGCGATGCCAATCTTAGGGATTCGCCCTCAAAGAATAAGGGAATCCCTGAGATCGGCATCGTGATGAGGAGGTGCCCAGCATAGGGATGGGGATGGATATGTTCCAGGCTGGCAAGCTGCCTCGGCCTCCTGGGGGTCGGGGCCGCCCGGGGCCATGGCCGCGGGGGGCACCCTCGGCCTGGGAGCGGGCCCGGCCACGCAGCGGGGGGGGGGGCGCTCTCCTCGGGGGGAGACGCGGGGCAGGCGCCAGACTTCAGCAGTCCCCTCGCTCCCGGGCTCGATCCGTCCGGCCGCAGGGTGGAAGAAGAGGGGATCTGGGCGCCCGAAGTGCCGAAGTGGGTGCGGAACAATGGGTTGATACACTGCCCGCCAGCACATGTTGCTCAAAACCGACAGCGGCCGCGGACAGCGAGTCCTGTTTTTTTCAAACCGAGCTTGAACAGGAACTGCTGCTGGGCATCGTTCCCATTCTTTCCGTGCCCATGTCGACCGCCCCGAGGGAAGGGGACAGGTCCCCAGATGAAGGGGCCCCAGGACACACAAATAAATACACACAAATAAAAAAGATTCCCCATATGTTCTTGGTGTTTGTCTTCCCCACCACTTCCCATATTTTCCCATATGTTCTGGGGGATCGACGATTCATTGTGTCTGTGTGTATGTTTTTGTTTCCCTCCTGACCAGAGCCTTCTTCACGGAGGCCTCTTCCCGCAGTTTTCTGGGCGTCCAGGGTCTGGGGAAAAACTGGGGCCGCTGCGGCTGGAGCCGAGCCTGGGCCTGGGAGCGGATGCGGCCGATCACCGCCTGCCACGCGGGCAGGCTGCGGTGTGCCTTGCACGGACTGGCGGATGACCCTGTCGGGCGGCCATGTATCGAGGAATGGGCCCCTCGGTGAGGCCGAAACCAGCTGCATGCAACAAATTTCGTAACCCCCCCCCCTTTCGCCCGGCCCGACCCTGGGGCCGATCGGTCTGGAGCTCCTTCCCTGCATCCGCGCGCAGGGCCTCTCTGGTGTGTGGGTCCACCTCGGCAGGCCTTCGGGCTCCAGGCGACGGCTGGAGAAGCCGGATTTTTCCCCCCTCTCGCTTGATAGGGGGCCACATTCCCGAGCGAAGTGAACCCCACCCTCCCCCTCAGAAATCGTGGGGGGCAGGGGCAGGGTTCGCATGTGGCCCTCTCGCTCGAGCTGCTTCCGAAGGGGGATCGGGCGCGGAGGCAAGCCGCGGCCATGCCGAGGAAGGTTCTCCTCCCGGCAGCCCGCCGGTTGCTGTTCCCGCAGCGCCGCACTCACCGCCCACAGTGGCCGCCATCCATCCATTTCATCTGCTGCACCTTCTCCTCTGCCTCCTCCTTTATCCTCCCCCCCTCCCTCCTCCTCCCTCATCCTGCTCCTTGCTCTCACTCCGTCTCTCCCTCCCTCGCGCTCTCCCTCTCCACTACAGTCGGGGCGTTGACCTAAGGAACCCTAAATCAGGAACGAGGCGCCTTCTTTCACTAAGTTCAACTTCGGTTTCCTATCGGAAACATAGGGGAAACCTGAGGCGAGCTGTGAAACACTTAGGGAACGCGGAGCCCCTCCCCAACGAAAAGGAGTCCTTCTTCAGGGCCCCGACTGTACTGCAGACACTTCGAGCAATCAAGACAACAGCACGCGAAGGCTGCAGAACTCTAGAAACTGCCAGGCTGCGACGTCCGAACCCTGCCCCCACCAAACACCGATTCTCCTGCATCGATGGGAGGCGGGGGAAGGGTTCCTATAGCGCCACGTCTTCTTCGAACTCCGACCCGTCCCGAGACGACCATCAAATTGCCTGAAGCGCTGATCGGTGAGGGTAGGGTTCGCATCTCGCCGCGGAATATACTGCAAAAACCTCCGCTGTTCTGCTCCCCTCCTCCTCCTCCTCCTCCTCCTCCTCCTCCTCCTCCTCCTCCTCCTCCTCCCCCTCTTTCTTTCGGCGCAGCTGAAGGTGCGCGGCCAGCAGGATGTGATGACCGAGAGTCAGAGAGCATGCAAGTTGTCATCTTGGGTTGTGGTGCTGCGCAGAGCTGTGACAAAAAGTCTGAGCCGCGAACGCGAGCCATGGCCTCAGCGACGAAGGAAAACACGACGTCGACCTCCTCGCCCCTGCCTCCTATCTCCTCGTCCCTGCCTCCTCAATTCTTCTTCCCTCCCCTCCTCCTCACCCCATCCTCCCTCCCTGCCTCCGCATCCTCATCCCCTCCCTGGCCATCGCTCGGACGTCCATTCCCTGTTTTTTTCGGTGTCGTTCGTGTTTTTTTCGCCAAAGGATCAAGGCTGCTCCTCGATGGTCGTCGCCGAAGGAAAAATGCACACGTCCGAGCGATGCCAAGCTCCCCTCCCTCCCTCCCTTCCCATCCCATCCCTGAATCGCGCGCGCACGCTCCAGGGGCGGGAGAGCAGCGCTGGAGGGAGGAGGAGGGAGGAGAGACGAAGAGGCGGGAGGAGGCGGGAGGGGGAGGGAGGAGGGAGGGAGGAGGGGGAGGAGGGAGGATGGGGAGGGGGAGGGGGGACGAAGAGGCGGGAGGAGGAGGGAGGAGGGAGGAGGAGGGAGGAGGGAGCGCGAGGGGCAGGGGGGGGCAGGCATCAAGATGCGGAGGAAGGGAGGCAGGACTCTGCTTACTGTGGGCACCGGCGGGGACCCCCCCTTGGCGGACACTTGAGGCCTCCAAGGCGGGGTCCGAGTAGATGGGGTCGGAAGATCGCCGCTCCTCGCGAACGCATCGGCGATGCATCGGCGATGCACCCGCGAGGTCCGCGATGCATCGGCGACGTCGTCGTGGAGAAACTCGGGCTCCACATCGAGCCGCATCGCCGATGCATCGGCGATGCGGCGAGATCCTCCGACCCCATCTACAGTCGGGGCGTTGACCTAAGGAACCCTAAATAAGGAACGAGGCCCCTTTTTCCATAAGTTAAACTTCGATTTCCTATCGGAAACATAAGGAAAACCTGAGGCAAGCTGTGAAACACTTAAGGAACGCGGAGCCCCTCCCCAACCAAAAGGCTTCCTTCTTCAGGGCCCCGACTGTACTCCGACCCCGTCTAGGGAGACCTGGAGACACGGCCAGCGGGGGCACGAGCCCTCGGAGGCGCCGGCGCCGTGCAGCGCCGTCGCCTCGCGCGCGCGCGTCTGCGGAGCGGGGAGAGAGCCCCGCCTCTGCCTTCGCCCGTGCTCCCTCTCTGGGCGGCGGCATCCGAACCCGCATCCCCCCCGCCAGCCATCGGTTCTCCTGCATCGATGGGTGGTGGACCTGTTCTCCCCCGCCACCAGCATAAGTGGGAGGGGGAGGTCCTCCTCCTCCTCCTCCTCCTCCTTCTCCTCCTCCTCCACCTCCACCTCTGTTCTCCCTTTCAGTTATGGTGGTGGTGGTGGTAAACGGGCCCATCAATTCTCCTGCATCGATGGGGGGCCGGGGTGGGGTTCGGCTGCCGCCACCTGCAGACGTCGCCCAGCAGCTCCAAGAGCTGTGCGGCGCCCGCATGCGGTCTTCCCGATGGTCCGACCGTGTTCCACGACTTCCGAACCCTACCCCTAAGTCGGGCCTGTCCCCCTACAGGGGGATTTTCGACGAAGCAAAATTCAAAAAATACCCCACAAATAATCAAAACATAGTCCAAAAATAGTCTGGGGACTATTTTTTGAATATGTTTTGACCTTTTCGGTGTATTTTGGGGGCATTTTTTATTTTTGTCGAACATTCCCTTGTAGGGGGACACGCCCGACATAGCCCTGCCCCCGCCGCCCATGTAGCTGCCCGAAGCGCCGATCGGCGAGGGTTGGGCTCGGAACTCGCCGCCGACCTTCGTGCGCAGACTGGGGAAAAAAACACACAGTGGGGAAAACACACACACACTCACACACACACAACACACACACTGTGGGGAAAACACACACACGTGTGTGTGTGTGTGTGTGTTTTTCTTCCACGTGTGTGTTTTCCCCCCCACTGTGTTGTTTCCCCACAGGTGCGTTTTGTCCCCACAGGCTCGCGTCGCGGAAGAAGACCAGCAAAAAACAACGGGGGTGCCTCCGACCGCTTCTTCGAACCCTGGGGGGGCCCTCGCCGGGCCCCAGGACCGCCACAGAACGACTCGGACCGGCCCTGGGGGAGCGGGCCGGACTTCCGAGGGCCACGCGTGGAAGAAGCCGAGGCATCGCATGTCGGGGTCGATGCCCTCGTCTCAAGGGGCCCAAGGACACACAAATAAATACACACAAATAAAAATACGCCCCACATTTTCCCATATTTTCTATGTTTTTGTCTTCCCCCCCACTGCCCGTATTTTCCCATATTTTCGGAAAAATCGACGATTAATTGTGTCTGCGTGTTTTTTGCCCTCCTGATCGTCGTTGTCCTCGTCGGTCCTCCTCCGAGCTTCTGGGCGCGGTGGAGCCGCCTCGCCATCGGCAGCGTTCCTGGCGCGGCCAGAGGGACGGCTGCTGGCCGACGAGGCTGGCACGGCTCGGATTCCCCCGAAGGTCAAAACCAACAGAAATCGGTTGCCCTCCTCATCGTCCTGCTCGTCCTCTTCTTCCTCTTCCTTTTTCTCTTTCGCTTCGCACTCCCCGTCGTGCCACGTTTGATCCACAACTGCTCTCGAGCACGGGGCCAGCCTCGCTCCGGGCAAGGGCAAGTCGTGGGTGCTTCTGCGTCGATGCGAGCTACCATCTGCTAGACACAACGAAGCCAGAACGTCCAACGGGCGGGGGGGGGGGGTTGGCTGGAGGGGGGGGGGCAAATAAAGCCCAAGCCGCCCCCTGCGGAAAGGGGAGGGGACGGGAAAGGAGGCAAAGGCGGAGACTCGGGGGAAGGGCAGAAGAGAGGAACTCGTCGTCGTCGTCGTCGTTCTCCTTCTCCTTCTCCTTCTCCTTCTCCTTCTCCTTCTCCTCCTCCTCCTCCTCCTCCTCCTCCTCCTCCTCCTCCTCCTCCTTCCTCTCCCTCCTCATATTCCTCCTTCTCCCTCCACTCCAGTTGCGCGGGCCCCCCGACGCCGGTGGCTTAGGCGGGAAAAGGTACTGCACTCAGGCATCGTTGGGGAGGGTAGGCAGGGCTCAGCAGGCAGCCGCTCATGCCTCTGCGTCGAGTAGTCGGCAGCGTGGGTCGAGGCTTTGCATTGTCTGATATCCGCCGATCTGATGTTTGCCAATCTGCGGTCACAAGTCCCGACCCCTTCCCTGGGAGTGGTTTCGTCCCGGACCAATGCGTGATGGCCCCAGCGTGCGAAAACAACCCCAAAAGGCCAAAATCCATTGAACAACCAGAGCAACAACAAAAACAATGATCGGAGATCTGGGTCCCCTTGACACTCTTCTCTCGGCCTCCGCCTCAGCTTCTTCTGTCTCCTCGATCTCCTCGGCCGAGACAACGAAACAATTTCGTCCCCCTCGCTCCCTCACCTCCCCCTCCTCGAACTCGCCGGCCTCCCCCTCATTCTCCCCGTCCTCCTCCTCCTCCCCATCCTGCTCGTCCGCTTCCTCCGCGTCCTCCTCCTCCTCCTCCTCCTCCTCCTCCTCTTCCTCCTCCCCCCCAACAGCTCCACCTTGTAAGCAACTCCTCCTCATTGCACCACGAAGCGTGTCGGCAAGCACGGCCAGGTGGATCGCCCTCAAACTTCTCGCAATGTTATAACCTCGGAAATTGGGTCCTGCCTTACGTAGGACTTCCGTGGTGAAAAATACTGTTGCTATGGTTATTGTTTGTTGTCGCGGTCGTCGTCCTCGCATGCATCCCGGCTGCAACCCGCCCGCTACCCGGCCGCGAGCCGCCCACTGCCAACCCGACACCCACCCGCGAACCCCTCACATTGTGTTGACGAGCATTCGGCGCTTGCGGCGGGCTCGTGTAATGACCACCCCAAATCTGCAGCTGCGATGGGCTTCTGAAGAGCCTCGCAGACTCCGCCGCCCCCGCACTCCTACCCGCAACTGCTGGGGGATCCCAAGAGGCCCCAACGGGGCCATCAAGGGTTCCCCAAAGAGGCGCCCAAGACGCCACGGCCCCCAAGAGGCATCACAACTGCCTGCACGAGGCCTCCGAGAGGCCCCACGCGACATCGCCACGAACATCTTAGGGGACTATGACCGAAAACCCAGGCACGATGGCGGGGAGGGCCGAAGGCAACTGGATATATGCACACCAAACAGGAACAAACTCAAACATCAAAGTTCGATCCTCTTCCTCGGTGCTCGGCGCTGCGGGCACGAATTGTGGAGATAACGCGTTTCACGGGCGCTTGTCTTGGGACAATTCGGCGGCGCGTTTCGAACCGGGGGGAGGTCCCCCCCCAACACTCGGCTCCGTCGATCAAAACCAGGGGGACCCCCCTCCCCCTCTACAACCCCCGTTCCCGAATCCCCCCCTCCCAAGGGTTCAACCCCGCGCCCCCCCTGGCGCCGAGGGGGGGGGTTCAACCCCCCCCCCGGCGCTGGCGACGGCGGGGACGCAGCGACGATAACCACCACTACCACAACCACCACCACCACTACCACTACCACCACCACCACCGCCTCAACCTACCACCACCACCTCCAACCCACCCCACAACCACCACCACCACCACCACAGCCACCACCACCACAACCACCACCACCACAACTCACCATCACCACCACAAAAACCCACCACCACTACCACCACCACCACCACAATCTACCACGCTACCACCACCACCGCCACACACACCACCGCTACCAACAGCACAACCCACCACCACCACCACAAACCACCACGCCATCACCACCACCACCGCCACCACCACCACCACCAGCACCACTTCCACAAACCACCGCCACCACCACACCCATCACCACCACCACAAACACACACCACCACCACCACCCACCACCCACCACCACGACCCACCACACCACCACCACCACCACCACAAACCACCACCACACCACCACCACACCACCACCACACCACCACCACCTCAACCACCACCCACCACCACAACCACCACCACCACCACCACACACCACCACCACCACCACCGTCGTCCTCGTGGAACCTCCCCGCCGCCGCCGCCCGCCGCCACAGGTACCAGCGCCGGCCCAGAAAAAAAAAAGTCGTCGTCCCCGCCGCCGCCGCCGCCAGCCGAGGAGAGGGAGAGAGGCGAGGTAATGGGGGGGGTCGAAAGCACACCCCCCTCCGTCACAGGGGGGGGGGTCGAAAACCCCCCCTCCATCGAGCGGGGGGGTCCGGTTCCCCCCCCCCCCCGCCAAGCGACCACAGAACGCGCTCTTTCGAATTGTGACACAATGCTGCCCTGCTCGCACTTCCGCCCGAAGCGGCCTTCGCCGCTGGGGGGGCGGACGGCAAGAGGACAACATAGAATAATAGTAATGTAAGATGACGAATAAAAAACATTATATGGGGGGAACGATTCACACAATAGCTTCCGCATGTTCGACTTCCGCTTCGCTTCGGCTCCGTTTGGCCCGTCGACCGTCCGAGCGCGCGCCCGAGGAAGGCGGCGAGGAACGATCCAACAAACAAATCCCGGCTCGGGGCCGCTCTTTCTACTCATCATCCAGGGTGGCACCGCGTGAACACGACCACCGGCAATTTCTGAACCATCATCCTGCACTACAGTCGGGGCGTTGACCTAAGGAACCCTGCATAAGGAACGAGGCCCCTGTTTCCCATAAGTTCAACCTCGATTTCCCATGGAAAACCTCAGGAAAACCCGAGACAAACTGTGAAATATCCAAGGAACACCGAGCCCCTCCCCAACGAAAAGGGTTCCTTCTTCAGCGCCCCGACTGCAGGGCAGCGCGGTGGAGAAGGGGCACCCAGCGAGAAACCAGCGCACTGCCGAGGGGGACGCAGGAGATCCGCGCCCCCCGTGGGCCCCAAGGTGGGTCGCCAGCGTGGGTCCCGGGGGAGGCCTCGCGTTCAGTGCCGGCGGCACCAGCTAGAAGGCCTTCGCAGACAAGCAGCAAAACAGCGCACGGCCGGGGGACGTACCGTCGGAGCGTTGACCCAAGGAACCCTAAATAAGGAACGAGGCCCCTTAGATGCACAAGTTGGACTGCGATCTCCCATGAAAAACCAAAGCAAAACCCAAGGCAAAGTGTGAAGCAATCAAGGAACACGGAGCCCCTCCCCAACGAAAAGGGTTCCTTCTTCAGGGCCCCGACTGTAGAGGAACAACAACGCTGCATGAACATACCTTCTCGAAGGTCCGCGCGGACCTCTTGGATCTGCACTGGGCCCCCCTCCCTGGCGCGCTGAGCGCGCTGGGGGGGGCGGCGCCAGAAGCACCGCCAGGAGGGAGGGGCCCGAAGCCGATCTAAGAACCCCGAGCGGACCCCGAGAGAAACTCTGCGACTGCGATCGCTGCTCTTCGAGGCCAACCAAACGGCTTCTCCTCCACATCCGAGAGGACGCAGCGCTGGGCTGCCGCGGGCGCGGCGGGGGTGTCTCGGCGGGCCTCGGGCGCGCCGGAGTCGGACCCGTGGAGGTCGTCCTCCTGCGGGGGCGCCGGCGCCGCCGGCGCCGCCGACGCTGGCGCAGCCGAGGCTGCCGCCGCCGAAAACGCCCCCGTGGCCGCCGACGACGCCGCCGACGACGACGCCGACGACGCCGCCGACGACGACACCGACCTCCACAACGTCGGCGGCGGCGACGCCAACGCCGACGACGACGGCGGCGGCAACGAAGGCGGCGACGGCGCCGACGATGCCCACGAGAAGCCCCTGGAGGAGAGCGCCGCCGCCGCCAACGCTGACACCAGCGCCGACAGACGAAGGTCGTGCCTGCTGCCGCGCGCTCCCGGTCGCGAGTGCCCGAAGCGAGAGCGCGTCGGGGGGGGGGGGGGGGGCAAAGGGGGTTGGAGGGGGGAGGGGAAGGAGGAGGAAGGAGTAGGAGGAATGAAGGGGCCCTGGGACACACAAAAATAAATACGCACTAACAGAATGGTTCCCTGTATTTTCCCATATGTTCTGGGTTTTTGTCTTCCCCCCCACTTCCCATATTTTCCCATAGTTTCTTGGGGATCGTCGATTAACTGTGTCTGCGTGTTTTTTCTCCTCCTGAGAGGAAGGATGTGGGAGGAGGCAGGAAGGAGGGAGGAGCGAGGAGGGGCACGGGAGCCTGGGGAGAACGGGGGGGGTGAGGGCGCGCCGACCGAGGGGAAAGGGGCCGGGAAGCGGGGAGAGGGGGCGCGGCGTGGCCCGGAGGCGTGTGCGCGGACAAGGGAGGCCCTGGAGGGGGACGCCTGGGAAGAGGAGGCGGGGGCAATGAGATCCGGGAGACCTGGTGGCCCTGGCGATGCGAGTCACACATATATATATATAAATATATAAAATGTATATATATATATAGCAACACACACACACTCACGCACGCACGCACGCACGCACGCACGCACGCACACACACACACGCACACACACACACACGTACACACACAAACGCACGCACGCCCGCACGCACGCACACACACACATACACATATATATAAATATATATATATATGTATGTGTATGTATATATACATATATATATAGCAACACACACACACACTCACACACTCACGCACACACACACACACACATACACACACACACAAACGCACGCACGCACGCACGCACGCACGCGCGCACGCACGCACGCACGCACGCACGCACCGTAGGCCCCCCGGAACCCAAAGATAGTAAAGAACCGTCCGTCGTGTTGTTTGTTCACGGCGCGAGGGGGCCAGGGCTTGAGGGTCAAACACCGATCCCTGGACTTGTCCTGGGTCGCACTCCAGCCAGAACTTCGAGGCGGGTCCAGCATCTGGCCGCGGCGACGAGGAGCCCCTAGAGGCCCCCTAGAGGGGGAACCGGAGTCGAAGAGTCCAAGCTCGAACCTTCGGCGGTCATCGCTGGTGGACAAATCCCCCTTTAGTAAACCACCCTTCAGTGAAAACGGCCTAAGACCGAAACCAGCGGACCTGGACCCGCAAAATGACGGACGCGACGCCCTCTCGCGAACCGAAAGCGGCCAATTCCTGAATCGACGTGTCAGGGTAGGAGGTCTGTCCACCCCCGGAAGTCAAAGCTCGAACCTGGAACTTCCGAGCCTCGAGCCTTCGAACCTCGGCGTCGGGGCTCCATCGGAGCCTGGGCCGGGGGGATGCCGACGGGGGCAGCGTAAGCCCAGGCGCAACCCAGCCCATGCCCGTGCGGGGAGTGCGTGAGGTCCTCCGGGGGCCAGCCTTCCTCGGCTTTACAGTTGCGGATGCCACGACAATGGACACCCTAACAGTCCTATCATTGAAATCAAAATGGGCTGAACATGTCGGAAACATGTTCTGAACATGTTTTAAACATGTTTTTAAACATGTTTGAAACATGTCTAACACATGTTTTAGACATCTGGAAATTATTTGGCAACATGCTTCCTCTCCATAGATCGTTCTACACAAGGCCAGCCTTCCTCGGCTTCACAGGCCCTTGGGGCCCCCCGAATCCTGGCCCTCCTGGCGAGGTCAGGGGGGGGGCGAGTCGTGTTTGTTCCTCCGCGCCCATCGGCCACTCTGGCGAAGGCGCCCCACATCTCACGCAAAGCGGACGTGTGGACCAAATCTACTCCACACGTCCGCTGGTTGTATTGGGGGGTGCGGCGCGCAAGAGGTGTATTGCAGATTTTCCTCGCAGGGCCAGATAATCCCTGCATCTGTTCCAGGAGGCGTTCTGGCCAGCATTTTGGGGCGGATCGCGCCGCGGCGACGAGGACCCCCTTGGAGGACCCAAGGACGGCGGACAACAGCCAAAGTCCGAACCTGGAACTTTCGAATCTCGAAGTTCGATTCGGATTCGGCTCCACGACTAGGTCAGGTCGAACAGGCGCGGGCCAAAATGCAATTGCAAACGCAACTATTAAAAACCGGTGCGCTTCATTCGCACACCCATGTCTTCATCCATCTGGACACCAATCTTTTCACCCGTGAATGAGTCATGTAACTCACACGACAAAATTGGGCATCCAACCTCGAACCTTCAAACCTCGGCCTGAGCCCATAACACACTCTGGGCGAAGGCTCACTTTGACCGCTCCGCCCAAAGGAGGGGACGCGTCCAGGAGTGGGGCGTCCAGGAGAGGGTTCGTGAAATCATGGCCCGAGGCACGTGCGCGGCCAGTGGCAGGGGAAGGTGACAGATGGAAAGAGAAAGAAGAAGAAGAAGAAGAAGAAGAAGAAGAAGAAGAAGAAGAAGAAAACGAAAAATAAGTGAATACAACAACGGTGCCCATGCACCGTATCATTGTTGGGCTCCATTGAAGCCCCGCTCCAAAGTGGTACGGTACATAGCTTCTCGGCTCTGATGGCCGAAAAACTGTTAGCCGTACCATTCCCGAGTCGGGGATCGATAACCCCTCGGGAGACGTCGACGCGGTGCGGTGCACACACGTCGTCCGCGGAAGGCCGTGCAATGTGGGGGGAATAACATGGCCCGGCCATGATATGCCCCCCAGCCATGAGATCCTCCCTAGTCATCACCCCCTAGTGTTAGGGCGGGCATGTTCTCCTAGTAGCGGATTTTGGACGGAAGATGGAATGGAAACTGGTCCAACAATCATCGAACACAGTCAAAAATAATAAAACAAATCGTCCCCATACTAGTTCTGACCTACTGATGAATATTCGCCCTGTAGAGGGACATGCCCGACTTAGCCATGGTGCCATCGTCTGTCTTCGTGCTCGTCTTGGCTCCCTCAGGATGGCCCGGGAGGATCCGATCAAGGGGCCCAAGGATACACAAATAAATACACACAAGCAAAATGATGCCCCATATTTTCCTATATTTTCTAGGTTTTTGTCTTCCCGCCCAATTCCCATATTTTACAATATTTTCTTGGGGATCGACGATTAATTGTGTCTGTGTGTTTTTCCCCTCCTGATCCGCGATGGCCCCGAGTCTCCGGCCCTGGCCTCGCCGAGAGAAGATGCACACGTGCGCGCAATGCCAAGGCACACCCCCCTCTCGTGGGCGGCCGCGGGGCCCGAGCTCGCGCGGGGCCTCAGAAGAGCTGCCCGGGAGGGACTGGCCGTCGCGCTGGGACGCACAGTTCCCGTGCCTTTGTTCGGCTCCGGGCGTGCAGTTTTCCGCTCGCGGATCCAGGAGGTTCCTCTCAGAGGTCCTCTCGCCGAGGAAGAAAAACACTCGCGTCCGAGCGATGCCAGGAGGAGGGGGGAGGCCACAGCCGGTCAAAAACCGTCCCCGGACCCCTCCAGGCGTCCAACGGGTGCAGTTCTCCCCCCCGGGATCGGTCTGAGAACGGCCCCGCGAGGCCCGCGAGCGGCCCCCCTGGCGCAGAAGGAGATAGAAAAAGGCTCCCCGCACCCGGCGCCTCGAGCCTGCCCGCCCTTCGCCTGCTGGCCAGGAGCCAACGCTGGGCCACCGTCGACACCCCAGGCGGACTCCGACCCCCCCAGGTCCAGATCCAGCGCTTGTGGCCGGCTTCCTGAAATCCCATCGGGCGCTGGATATGGATATGGATATGGATCTGGATACGGATATGGAAATGTGTATGTACAGGTGTGTGTGTGTGTGTGTATATATATATATATATGTATTGGCCCTGGGAGGCAGGAACATATCCACATCTACCGCCTGCCGAGGTCCCCAGAAGATCGATCCCCACGGCGGTAGTTGCGCATACATCCCCTGTCTCGGCCTCTCGGCCGCCCCCACCCATGACGTTCCAGGAGGGCTGTCAAATAGCACCAAGGCCTCGACATCTCCCTCCCACTCGAGGTTTTAAGCAGTCCAGGTCGGTCATCAGGTCTGGAGTGCTACTTCTCTGCGCTCTGGAAAGTTAGTTCGGAGAGGGGGGGAAGGCGGAGGAGGGGCGAGGCTGGGGATCCAGAGCAACGGTTCCTCGCACCGCGAGAGGGGGCAGAGATTGAGACTGAGACTGAGACTGACTACCTCGAATCCCGAGGGAAACGCTCGGCACAGCGGCCGCAAAGAGAGGCCTATAACAGCGATAAATCTTCAGCACACCCCACACAATAGTGGAAACGAATTATCTTCTCGCGACCTTATTCCGTGATTGGGGTCCCACCAGTGATGGAAAACAAAGAGCAGGAGGAGGAGGAGGAGGAGGAGGAGGAGGAGCGAATTTCCTCCCAGCCGAGAGAAACATGGGGGGGGGGACTTCAACACGGAAGACCTCCTTCGGCTGTGTCTGGACTGCTGGTATTTTCTGGCACTCTGGAGAGTCACGGGAGGCAGGAGCACCGCGGCTGGAGGCCTCCCAGATGGTCGGAGCAGATGGGGGTCGAAGGATCGCGCCGCACCGCCGATGCATCGGCGACGCATCCGCGACGTCGGCGTGGACAAAGTCGGGCTCCACATCGAGCCGCATCGCCGATGCACCGGCGATGCGGCGCGAGCCTCCGACCCCGCCCCCTCCGACCCCACCTGGGAGGCCGGCAAAGGCAGGGGCACCGATTCAGACGCCCGAAATGGGTACGGAAAGGATGGGCACAATGCCCAACAGCAGACGTTGTCCCAAACCAACAGCGGCCGCTGTTGGGCAGGCGGCCTTCTGCCTCCAATGGACACAGGCCGCGGCGACACCGACAGCGAGCCCTGTTCAAAACGAGCAGAAACTGCAGTTGGGCATTGTACCCACTTGAGGGGCAACGATAGGGGGGGACTGGCATAGGAGGGATGCATCGACCTGGCATCGGCGATACATCGCCGATAGATCGGCGATAGACCCCGATCGTGAATCCGCACCTTCCTGGGCGAGTTGGGGCTATCGGGCCTCTATCGGCGATCAATGGGCGATTGGGGGTCGATGCATCCCCCCCTAATTATGCCTATCGACGTGTCAGGGTAGGTCTATCAACCTCCGATGATGTTGGGCATAATACCACTCTGAGAGAACGGCAGACGCCCGCCTGGCTGGGGCGCTGTGACTCCCGTCCCTTAGGAGGCGGAGGAGGAGGAGGAGGAGGAGGAGGAGGAGGAGGAGGAGGAGGAGGAGGAGGCAGGCAGGAGGAAGGGACGACGACGATGAGGATAAACGGAGGAGGGAAGGCTGGGAGGAGAGGAGGAGGAGGAGGAGAGGAGGAAGAGGAGGAGGAGGAGAGGAGGAAGGGAGGAGGAGGAGGAGGAGGAGAGGAGGAGGAGGAGGAGGAGAGGAGGAGGAGAAGGAGGAGGAGGAGGAGGAGGAGGAGGATCGAAGGAAGAGGAGGGGGCGGCGCGGGCGGCCTCCCGCGGCCCCGGCCGCGGGCGCAGGCCGCGCACCAGGGCGTAGAGCAGCGGTAGTGACCTCGCGGGGGCCGCCGGGCCCGGCGAGCGGCCGCCGCGTGGAGGCCCCGACTCCTAATCTGCCTCCTCTTCCTCTTCCTCCTCCTCCTCCTCCTGAAATCATGTTCCCGGAGACGCTTCCGGGGGCAGGATTTCGAACGATGCCGAAACGACTGGGTCCAGGGTGGCTCTGCGCACGCGGACAGCGTCGCCGCCGTCGGCGCGGCCGTCGTCGTCGTCGCCGTCGATCGTCGATCGGCGACGTCGTCGGGGCGTTGACCTAGGGAACCCTAAATCCCGAGTCGCCCAAAGATCGGCCGAAAACGCCCAAGATATAGCCCCAAGACCGTCCAAGAAGCCTCCAAGACGTCCCAGGCCCCCTCCAAGAGACCCCCAGGAAGCCCCAAGAGGCCCCCACGAGACTTCCAAGCGGCCCCTAAGAGCTTCCCAAGAGGCCCACAAACTCGTCGTCGTCGTCGTCGTCGTCGCCATTCAGGGTCGGCGGCACCGGCCGTAAGGCCTTCGCAATAAGGAACGAGGCCCCTGTTTCCCTTACCTTAAACTTCGATTCCCCATGGGAAACCAAAAAAAGGAGCCAAGGCAAACTGTAAAACCGTCAAGGGACACCGAGCTCCTCCCCAACGAAAATGGTTCCTCAGTCAGCGCCCCGACTGTACTCTGGCTTTTTTCCCAACTTGAGTTTGCGTCGGAAATCCACCTAGAGGAAGCCGAAAAAGTAGGGCGGAAATTTCTGCACCCAGCATAACGTAGGGCGGAAACCCACAGAAGTAGGGCGGAAACAGCAACAGGAAAGTAGGGCGGACATTGGAAGCTTGGAAATTGGCACCAACACCAACATCAGGGGTTGCCTCCACGGGGGGAAGATGATCCTGGCTTTTGTTGTTGGTGGTAGTCTTTCGGCCACCTAGACAGCCCGAACATTACCACCATCGCCTGGATCGGGATCATCTTCCCTCGGTGGAGGCACGCCGCCGACATTGGTGCTGGTGCCAGCCTCTGGGCCTCCGAGCCGCGGGCGGGGGGGGGGCGCCGGCGAGCCCCCGAGGCCTGGGCGCTGCAGCGTGCGGTGGCCACTCCTCGGGGGCCATCTCGCCGGCTCTTCTGCGCATCGACGCCGATCGACGCTGACTCGACGCTCGTCGGCCCCAGATCGACGCCGCATCGGCGCCGGCGAGCGGCCGCCACGGGCGGGGGGGGGGCGCCGGCGAGCCCCCGAGTCGGGTCGGGCGGAAGGGGGGGGGGCGGCAGCAAAGGCGAAAGGGTGGGGGGTAGCAAAGGGAAGGTTCGAGAATCAGCTCACGTAATCAGCTGTTTTTCCTGGCGCCTCCCGGCGCTGGAGGCGGCCATGTATCGAGGAATGGGCCCCTCGGCGAGGCCGAGACCAGCTGCATGCAGCAAATTTCGTACACCCCCCCCTTTCCCAATCCCGCCCTTTCGTTCGGCCCGACCGAGGCCTGGGCGCTGCAGCGTTCGGTGGCAACTCCTGGGAGCCTCCCATGCCAGTTTGTCGGCTCTTGCGAATCGACGCTGATCGACGCTAAAGCGACGCTAGTCGGCCCTAACTCGACGCTAATCGACGCGACTCCCGGCTGCAATATCTCATAGCGGTAACAGAAGACCTGCCTCGCGCGGCCGGCGTTCTCAGCCTGGGAACCCTGGGCCCTCAGGGAAACGATCTTCTCTGTCTCTGCATTGGCCTGTTCTTCTCGATCCAACCTCGTGGATGGCAAGAGCCTTATTCTGCTGGGTTCTGACCACATACTCAGCCCTGAATTTCGGCATGTGCGTGTTCCTCGCCTCGGCCATTACTGCCTCGCCACTCCTAGCGACTGCCGTCTCGACCGCTCGGGTAATCATCTTCCTCAGCTTCCCTCATTCGGTAAGCCAGCGCATCATTCTCTACATCACTTAGGCGACGCTCTGGGCTCAAGCGGGCTTCCATTTCGTGTGTTTGTTGCAGTCTGTGCTCGATCCGGGGTGGCCTTCACCTCAGCGCAGCCCAAACCGGGCTAGCTTGAAGGAATTCGTTAAGATTAGACTGCACATGACGGATCTGCCCTTCGAATCAGTCCCAGGTCCGAACCAAGGCGAACGCTGCATTTTGTACTGGGCAACTTCCCATGTGGGTTGTCTCATGGCATACCGGTTGAAGTATGTTTGTTTATACACGCGCCGCATCGGCAGGTGATATTGCACTGATTGCAGGTCCCAGAGCATTCCTTACGCACTTGCCTGTTACAATCACCCGATCTTCCTGGGCAGCGATGTTCAGCGTTGTCGGGGCAGCGGGCTGTCAGGTTTCAGAATTTCTATCCGACGGACATCTGGCTCAAGTTGGACGCGCAGGACCTGGCAACAGACGCCATCCTCTTGGTCCTTCCCCGCACTGAGGAAAACATGTCGCTCCTCGGTCTTTGTTTTTTCTCGGAGCTTCTTACCGAAGTGCGCGATGACTCCCTGTCACACTTGTAAGACCTGACGGGAATAGAAAACAAATCTGGCCTCGCGTCGCGTGGGTCTCCCGCTTTGTTCGATCTGCCCCGGTGAACGGTGTTGATTGCACGGGACCTGTGGAAAAACCACCGTGACCCGCGGTCTGCCTGGGGATTCCGCCGGACATCTATTCTTCATCACCCACCGCGACGACCTCAGGTCGAGGCGCCTCTGACGGAACAGGCCAAAGTTTCTTCGCCCAAGCGGGGTCTTTGAAGCCTGGTTCTTATCTCATCCTTCTCGATTGGAAGGAGCTGGATTTTGAGCCCTCCTTTTCTGCGCCTGCATTGCGGACAGATTCGTCACGTTGCGAATAGAAGGTCTGGTAAAACGCCCTCGGCCGTGTCGGGAACCGTCTCTTGACGGTTCTAGGCCGTTTCCAGCAACTCGGGCGTGTCAGACTGCACAAAGACCTTAAATACACGTGTCATCCTCACCCCCTTCGGTATTGTTGGCGTGACGGGCGCCAAAAGTACCGTGACCCGCCGACTCCGCCTCGGGACCATCGCATTCACCCTCGACAACTTCGGAGATTTAGGGGGCAAACAGACCTACCTCGCTTTTGACCACCCTCGCTTCCAAGAGATACCAAGCGATGCCAAACTACGGCCTGTACTGGTCAGGCCGCTTGACGAGGTGGCGCGTGGTATGACTTGGTTTTGCCTGGAAGCGAAAGCGAGGTAGGTAATTCACGCTCTGAAGATTGCAATTCAACCTCAGCATGACGGTCTGGTGGAAAATGTTACATACCCTCCAGGCGCGGCAGTCATGCAGTCTCCCGGCGAGAAGGCCCCTCTTTCCACTCGAATGATGCCCTATTCTGGTCTGATAAGATTGCTGTTGGGCTCCCCCTGAATCCGCCGACCCTGTCGGCGTGTGTGAGGGGCTTGTCCGTTCAAGTCGTCATCCCCGTCATTCGTTGGTCGTCGTCTCTGTCGTCCCCTTTCCCTGCCTCCCCCTTTCCCTGGGCTCGTCGAAGCTCCCTCTTTTCCAGGGACCTCCTCAGCGCGCCAACCAAAGCGAAGTTCAGCAACGTCGTAATTGAGTCGAAAGAAAACCCCTTCCCTTCGATCCCTTCCCCGCCGGGGTGGGGGGGGGCACGGGGGGGAGAGGGGGGGGTCAGACGCCCCCGGGGAGTCCCGGAGCCCAAACAAGCTCCAAGACGGGCCAAGAGTGCCCCAAGAAACCCCAAAGACAGTCCAAGAGAACCCCGAATCGCCGAACGATTTGTCCAAGACGCCTTGACGGCCTCCAGACGGCCCAAGAGGCCTTCAAAGCGCCCCAAGATGCCTCCAGGAGCTTTCCCACGAGAGCCCCAAGAGGCAAAATTCATGTATTTCCCTTACGTGTGCAACAAATGTTGGCGTTCTTGCCTCTTCCGCTTCCCGACGCGCCCAGACGGCCCACGAGGCCCCCAAGATCGCCCCGAGACGGCCCAAGAGGCCCCCAAGAGGGTTCCCTAATGGCCGAAGAGGGCCCCAAGACGACCCAAGACGCCTCCAAGACGGCCCAAGAGGCTCCCAATATTGCCCCAAGATAGCCCAGGAGAGCCCCAAATTGCCCAGGAGGCCTCCAAGAGTGCCTCGAGAAGAAGAGGAGCCCTGGACGGCCAAAGACGGCCTCAAGAGAGCCCCAGGCTGTCCCAAGAAAGCCTCTGGCCTCCTCCTCTTCCTCCTCCTCCTCCTCCTCCTCCTCCTCCTCCTCCTCCTCCTCCCTCCTCCTCCTCCCCCCCCCTGCTCCCCCTCCTCCTGCTCTCCTGCTGCCTCCTTCTCCTCCTCTTGCTTCTCCTCCACATCCTTCTCCCCCCTCCTCCTCCCTCATCCACCTCCCCCACCCTTCCTCCACCTCCCACTCATCCTCCTCCCCCTGCCCCCCCCCCGTTTTCATCTTCGTCGTTCTTAGGGTCGGCGACACTGGCCGTTTTCATCTTCGCAATAGATCGGGAGATGGCGGGCACTGCCAATCCATGCTGTGAACGACGAGAAAATAGCCCTCAAACATTGGAGCTTCTCTCGAGGTTCTGGGTCTTCCTCCTGGGAGGAGTGAGCATGTCATATGCTTCATGACCCACACCCTCGATCAGGGCCCTCCTGACAAGATCACCTTGCAGGTCGTCTAGGTTCCCACTTTCACAACACTTAAATACTCCGTCCCTTCGCGTGACAGCTCCTGTGGTGATCACCAGTGCGCACGGCATCAAGTTCCATATTCAGACATTTTCGGTCGATAGCCTGTCGTTCGCCAGACAATCGAAATTCCCTGACGAACGAGCGTCTCCCTCCAAACTCAGGAGGCCCCATCGTATGGATGGTGTAGATGGGTGGATCCCTGTGTCGTGCGACATGGCGACATCATTATCTGGCAAATCGGTATAAAAACGGGTGGTGGCACACGCGCGCGCGCTGAGAGAAAGGCGAGCGAACATTATCCGTTACGGCGCCCGTGGCGCCTTGTCCTCACAAGCCGCTTGGGCCAAGCGCGTGCAGCGGCGCGAGCATGGAGGTGAAAGGGAGAGTCGGAGGGAGCGAAGGTAACGACTTGAAGCCTTACCAGGAGGAGCAGCAAGAGTTTGGATGCCAAAAATTGGCACGGAAACAATGGGCACAATGCCCAACAGCAAATGTTGCCCCAAACCAACAGCGGCCGCTGTTGGGCAGGCGGCCTTCTGTCTCGACTGGACACAGGCCGCGGCGGCGCGGACAGCGAGTCCGATTCAAAATGCACAGGAACTGCCGATGAGCATTGTACCCATTCTGTCCGTGCCCATTTCGTTCGTGCAGATCATCAACCGGCAGCAGCAGGAAGAGGAGGAGAAAGAGGATGAGGATGAGGATGAGGAGGAGGAGGGGGAGGGGAGCGGGGAGGAGGAGGAGCGGGGAGGAGGAGGAGGAGGAGGGGAGAGAGAGGGGAGAAAGAGAAAGAGGACGTGCAGAAAGAGGACGTGGCGACAACGACCGCAGCCCTCCGCCGCAGCGCGTGCCGGGCCCCCCCCCCAGGGCGGCTCGCGCGGAGGCGCCGAGGGGGGTGCGGGGCCGCCGCCGCTCTCCCAGGAGGCCCTCCGTCGTCCGCTGTCGCACGCCCTCGCCCTGCCTCCGTCCTTCTCCACCTCCTCCCAGCCACTCCTCCCTTCCTCCCGCCTCCTCCACACCTCATGCCACTTCCCACGTATTATTCCTTGACCTCCCTCCTCCTCCCCCCTCCTCCTCCTCCTCCTCTTCCTCCTCCTCCTCCTCCTCCTCCTCCTCCTCCTCCTCCTCATCCCTCTCCCTCCTCCCTCCTCTCCTCCTCCTCCTCCTCCTCCTCCTCCTCCTCCTCCTCCTCCTCCTCCTCCTCCTGTCCCGCCCCTCCCTCCCTCCCTCCCTCCCTCCCTCCCTCCCTCCGTCGCTCCCTCCGTCTTCCCTCTTCCGCTTCCTCCTTGGCCTCGTAGGGGGGGGGGGGGCGGATAGGGCCGCGGCTACTCGCTTCCATCCGCGCGCAGCGGCGGCGGCATCGGAGCGAATTCGTGTCGTCACCGTCGGCGGCTTTGGTGCCACCTCCGTCTCGTTTCGCTCCTCAGGATACTCCTCATGCTCAGGCTTCTGTTGCTACTGCTCCTCCCCTTCCTCCCTCTGCCAATCCATCTCCGAGCGAGTCCCCGCCCCCCCCGCCACCCCACCCTCCCCCCACCTCCCCTCCTCCTGCTCCTGCTCCTCCACCTCCTTCCTGCGATTCTCCCCTCCTCCTCCTCCTCCTCCTCCTCTGCCTCCTCCTCCTCCTCCTCCTCCTCCTCCTCCTCCTCCTCCTCCTCCTAGTCCTCCCCCTCCTCCCCCTCTTTCCTCTCCCCCATCCCCCGTCTCCGCCTCCTTCTCCGCACCTTCCTCCGCGGCGCGCAACGGGTCCTTACTGCGATTCGTCCTCGTCTCCTCCTCCTCCTCCTCCTCCTCCTCCTCCTCCTCCTCCTCCTCCTCCTCCTCCTCCCCCCTTCTCCTTTTCCTCTCCTCCTCCTCATCATCCTCCTCCTCCTCCTCTGCCTCCTCCTCCTCCTCCTCCTCCTCCTCCTCCTCCTCCTCCTCCCATTCCTCCTCCCTCCTCCTCCTCCTCCTCCTCGTCCTCCTTCCTCCTCCTCCTCCTCTTCCCCTTCCCCTCCTCCTCCTCGTTCCCCTCCCCCTCCTCCATCCCCCGCCTCCTCCCCCGCCTCCCGCTCCGCACCTTCATCCGCGGCGCGCAGCGGGGCGGCCTGCCTGCTGCGCTCGTCCTCGCCCCCGCCGCGGCCGCGGCGGGCTTGTTGTTTGGGCATATATATATATATATATATACAAATGTGTGTGTATATATATATATATATGTGTGTGTGTATCTGTCGTTCTCTCGGTTTCTCTGTGGTTTTGTTGTTGTCTCCTATCTCTTTAGCGCTCATTGTGTTTTTGTCTCTGTCTCTGTCTCTCTCTCTCTCTCGTTCTCTCTCTTTCACTCGCTCGATACCTCTATTATTTCGTTCCGTATGAAATTTGATGTTCTGTATGTGTTTCCCTCTCTCTCTCTCTCTCTTCCTCCCTCTCTCGCATAAATAAATATAGCTACACGCATAGGGCCTTCTCTCTCTCTCTTCCTCTCTCTCTCTTCCTCCCTCTCTGGCCGTCTAGGAGAGGGAGAGGGAAGGAGGGGGAGAGAGGGACCCAACAACGGCTTACAAGGGATGGAGATGGAGGAGGGTGGAGGGAATAGCCCTGCTCCTGGAGGCTCCCTGATCAGATCTGGGGTCAATCGACCTCGAGAGCTTCGCGACGGCGGGTTCTCTGGTGGGAGCGGTGGCGGGAGACTGTCGACGACGCTGCGGACGCTGGAGCTCCTCCTGCATAGCTAATGGCACGACTGAAGGCCACCCCCATGGCCTGAACTCCTCCCCTAGAGACCAACTTATCATCCCGAGTCGTTCCTTGACGCCCCCGGGGCCCGGCAAGGACCCCGGACAGGACCGCGAGGGCCGCCTCGAGACTTGCGAGGCCGAGGCCCCGACACCCTCACGTGGTGAAAGAATCACGATGGCAACTGTGTGGCAATCTCCGTCCTCAGGGAGCCCTTTGCCAGGCCCCGGGGGCCCTCAAAACGACTCAATGCGCAAATCAACAAAAAAAAAAGCGCGGAGCTCTTCTGTCTATGCCCTTGCCGCAGAACCCGACAGAGACGGGCGTTCCCGCCTGGTCGTCGTCGTCGTCGTCGTCACCGTCGTTGTCGTCGTCGACGCTGCCGTCGTCGCCGTCGTCGTGGAGGTCGTCGTCGCACTCTTCCTCCAGATACCATGCCAGTGCTTGCTGATGTAGCCTCCTTCCCGTCAGTTGGGATGCGACGGCGATCAAGACGACTGTCCTATCTGCAATCTTCCCAAACTTGTATCACGCGGGCTTTTGTGGGCTGCTTGTGTCTGCGCTGCCTGTCCGGCGCGCTCGCCCGAAAGTTGATGCTCATGACAAGTGAACAGGACACTGAAGGGGCCCTGAGACACTCAAATAAACACACACACACACAAATAAAAGGATTCCCAATCTTTTCCTATAGTTTCTGGGTTTCTGTCTTCCCCCCCACTTCCCATGTTTTTCCATATTTTCCTGGGAGTGGACGATTAATCGTGTCTGTGTGTTTTTCCCCTCTGAGGCACGCCTGTATCCTGAAGGAAGGAGGCTGGAGGAAGGAGGACTGGCTATGGGTAGGGGTGCGGGGTGTCGGATCCTCGGGGAAGCTCTCGTCGCAACGGGGGGGTCCAGCAGACAACACGCACCCATTGCCGTCTCCGTACCCCCCGCCGGGCACGGGTTTGTGTGTGTGTGTGTGAATTGTCCGTTCGTCTGTTTCTGCCGATGGCTCTCCTTCCACTCGGAAGCCGGGCAAGGGCTGCTAAATCCGTGGCTGAAAACATCGACCTCCGGGAAGTTGCCTTCGTCCTCCCGGGAAGAAGCCCGCTGACTGTTTCCCGTGCCGCGCCTCCTTCCGGGAATCTGTCTTTTCCTTCCGGGAGGGCCGTTTTGGCAGCCACGGTTTTTGGCAGCCCTCGCCCAGCTTCCGATCCGCTGCTCGGGGATGGACAGACCCCCCTTTAGTAAAACGTGGTTTAGTGCAAACGACCTGAGGCCCAAACCTGGCGGGCGCAGGCCTGGAAAATGACGGCCCACGGCGCCCTCTCGAGAACCGAAAGCGGACAATTCACTGATCGACTCGTCACTGTTGGGGGTTCTGTCCACCCCCGAACTGCCCTCCCCTCCGGCGGGGGGCTCCTCCTGCAGCTGCAGCTCCGAGGCCAGGAACGGCCGGTCGAAGCACTCCTGCCGCTCCTCGGGGTGCCCGCTCTCGGGCAGCAGCACGGACAGCGTGTGGTGGTACCTTCCACGGCGGGATCAGTCAGCACCTCCTCCTCATCTTCCTCCTCCTCCTCCTCCTCCTCCTCCAACTCCTCCTCCCCTCCTCCCTCCCTCCCTCCCTCCCTCCCTCCCCCTCCCTCCCTCCTCCCTCCCCTCCCTCCGCCTCCTCCTCCTCCTCCTCCTCCTCCTCCTCCTCCTCCTCCTCCTCCTCCTCCTCCTCATCATCAGCATCACAGCATCATCAGCATCATCATCATCATCTCATCATCATCATCATCATCATCATCATCATCATCATCACATCATCATCATCATCAGCATCAGCATCAGCATCAGCATCAGCATCAGCATCAGCATCAGCATCATCATCATCATCATCATCATCATCATCATCATCATCATCATCATCATCATCATCATCATCATGGTCCGCCTCCTCCACCTCCTCCTCTAGAAGGAAAAACTATGCACATACACCGATTCTGGCCAGGCCCATCCTGAGCCCAGGATCGGTGCATGCGCCCTCCTACCCTGGCCAGGAAAGCACATGCACCGATCCTGGGTCAGAGACGGGCCTTGCCAGGATCGGTGCATGTGCATAGTTCTCTTCGCCCGGACATGGAGACGCACCCGTACAAGCACAACAAATCCAAGAAATCTGCGCAAACATCCGACATTTCAGGTGCGTGACGTTTCCTCTTCTTCGAGAAGTGCGTGCCGGAAAGAGCCCGGGACGGGCTCGGGGTACACACCTAACCGTCTGGCGCGCCAAAAGTGTACCGACACCCCAGCTTCCAAACATGTTACAAGTCTCCTAGATGGGTCCAAGCAGGTGGGGTCGGAGGATCGCGCCGCCTCGCCGATGCGTCGACGATGCATCGGCGACGTACACGATGCATCGGCGACGTCATCATGGAGGAGCTCGGGCTCCACATCGAATCGCATCGGCGATGCATCGGTGATGCGGCGCGATCCTCCGACCCCATCTACTTGGGACCAATTTGGGAGGCCTAGATGATATGCGAAGCTGGAACTTCAAGGCGAAGCTTTGCCGCAATCCTTTGCTCTGGAGCTGGGCCAAACGACGTGTGCATGCAACCTGTAAGCGAGAAAGCGATGTGGCGGGCCACGCCTGGCACGCGCCTTGTCGCGCGAGTCGGCCAGGAAAGGGAACGCGCCTCGGAATGAGGAGGGCAATTGAAAGCTGGATGTGATAGAACACCCCATGGACCCCATGAATTCAGGACTCGTGACAGAGCGCCATTGAGAGCGAGTGATCAGCACAGCATGACAGCTAAGGAATCTCAGACTCAACAAAATCCATTCAAACCGCAAACACATCCATTTCAAGATGCAACATGGTTTGCAAAACCCATGCGGCGGCGATTGCGATGAGTGCGTGGCGTTGGCTGGTGCATCTCTGCGGCCGCGCTGGCCCGCGCATGCTCGCTGGCACAACGGCCAGCTAGTTTGGCGCGACCGACGTAGCCGCGGTGGCGCTGACCGCTGGGCACTTCCCAACGGCCAATTCAGTGCGAATCGGTGGCTTGGGCGGGCGCCGCATCATGGCGACGCCGACAACGGTAGACGCGATTATGAGAGTAGCGATGGTTGTGACTATGATGGCGATGACAACGGCAAGACCAATAACGGCGCTGATGTTGACCACACCCACCGATAACGATGACGATGTCCTCGCGTCGGCTGAAGGTTTTTGAGGGAACTCGGCATGCGCGCGCGGCCGACGCGTGCGAGTGGCCCGCGTGGTTATATGTGACACGGGTCGTGCCCCCCATCCCACCCTAGCACGCGTGCAAGGGCATCCAGATGAGTTCGACACGCGGCGCGAGAAGGCCAGTTTTGCAGAATGATATGAAACTGTTGAACAAATCAACGATGGATTTCATAACAACTCGCAACAGCGCGAGTGCGAACATATTTGAAAACTGATGTTGCGAAGCCATGTGTGTTTAATACGCTTGCGGAGCGCTTGACTTCGAAACCCTTACGAAACCGAAGGTTGTTTTCGGCATGCGAGCGCGACGACGCGCGCATGGGCGTTCGAACGATTTCGGCACGCGCGCGTGAGATGCCAAATCGGCAGCACATTATGATCATGCAGAAACACCTTGTTTGGATTAAAGGATTCGCAAGAGCGCAAGCGCAGTGACTGAAACTTCCTGTTGCAAAATCATGTGTTTTGATATGTTTCGTGACGTTCGGTTTCGGAAGCGTTACGACACCTGGGGTTTCGGCATGCGCGCGCGTCGACGCGCGCGCGTGCGAGCTTTGCCTCATTTATGTTAGAATTTTATTGAGAACTGATGAGTTTTGAGAAACGGGTGCGCGTGCATATTTCTCTTCAGAAGATGTATGGGGAAGGTGCGAACTCTGACCTGCCTGGGATAGACTGAATTTACATTTAGGATGAACGATGGGGCAAGATCACATATACATTCAATACGAAAATCTGGAACGTCAACCCCGGAGGGGGAGTAGATCATATTGTTCTTTTTAAAAAAGGTATGTGTGTTGTGCGACCTATAGTGGTGCAGCCTATCAAGTGCAATCTATGGGGTGTGGGCTGTGTGGTGTAGACTATGTAGAGCGATGCGATGCGCAACAATGCCCAGAAATGCATAGAAGTGAATCGTAGCGAGGAGCAGTGCGAAGAAATGCCAAGCAATGCCAAACTATGCAACGCCATCCAATCAGATCACAGAGAACACAATGTAACGCAATGCAACTCAATGTAAACAGGTGCAACACATCTCAAATCAATCAACGCACACAATAACAAAGCAATGATAACTAACACAGCGCATTGAAAAGCAACGCAACCCACTGCACATCAATGCGAAGCAACTAAAAATGCAAAGCAATGCAACCCAACGAATGTCAGCGCAAAGCAATGTGCAGCAACGAGCAGCAGTGCACATGGATGCAAAACCATGCACAGCGATGCAATTCACTGCAAAACAAAACTAAACACTGCACATCAATACATAGCAGTGCTAACCACCGCATACCTCAAAACAATGCAAATCAATGCAACGCAGTGCAACAGAGTGCGACTAGAATGCAATGACGCAGCGCAATATACAGTTACGCAGTGCAATGCAAAGTAATGCAATGCAAAGCAGTGCAGAGCAATGCGAAGCAATGCCAGCAATGCCAAGCCATGCAAAACAAACCCAAAGCCAATGCGAAGTAGCAGTGCGGAGCAATGCAAAGCGGGAGGCGACGAGGCGTCGGGCGGCGACGAGGCGGCTACATGGCGGCCAGAGCGGCCCGCAGGCCCAGACGATGGGCGGGGACGAGGCGGCGACGTGGCAGCGGCGGCGGCTACATGGCGGCCAGAGCGGCCCGCAGGCCCAGGCGACGGGCGGCGACGAGGCGGCCACATGGCGGCCAGAGCGGCCCGCAGGGTCAGGCGACGGGCGGCAACGAAGCGGCGCTCTGGGCCACAGGGCGGCCCACAGGCCCAGTTCCGTAGAAGTCAGGTAGGGGACCCTGTTTGTGATGTGCTCGCATGTATACAGATGTTGCTATCTATACACATGTGTATATCGTATGTATGTATGGTTGTGCATGTTCTCTTTCACATTCGAACTCGTACTCGTACACGAACGTATATATTGATACTGAAAATACGGCGCCCCCTCAGAAACCTTCAACGACCCCGGAGTACCCGTTGTACTCGAGATACTCTCGGATGAGCTCGTTGATGACCGCGTTCTCCCGGGGCAGCGAAGGCCGGGGCGCCTGCCGCAGGGGAGGGGCTCCTGGAGGCGTCCAAGATGGTGTGTAGCTACCCACACAGCCCGAGGCGTGTGCGCGGACCACGAGGGGGCCAGGGAACGTGTCGAAGGAAACAGAAGGGGGCAGCACATTTGCGGCGAACTAGCAGCCCCAGCCCTGATGTCCACGAACCTTGTCTGTGGGCCCAAGACTGTTTATTACGAAGTTCTGTGGCCAAAAATAATAAATGGTTGAGCGGTGGCCGATCATAAATAACAAATGTAACACAAATAATTAAAAATAATAAAGAGAAAGAGCCAGGTCTCTCGACATCATGCAATTCATAGCAGGCAACAAGAACTGAAACGCTGGCTGGGGGTCACAGGGCCGAGGGGAGAAGAACAGTGACTCTCTCGCTGCCGGGAGGTCCCCCGAAACGAACTCGGGCAGGGGCGGTCCTCCCTGCATGATTCTGAGGCTGACACTTAGTCCACTCCTGACCACATGAAACCCAACTTCTCTCGGGCGTTGGCAGAACTGGGTTTAGTGGAACTCTTTAGTGATTTGTACCGGGGGCGCCCCCCCGCCCCATCTTCACTGACCGGAGCTGCCATCACCCGAAAAACACCAGCGACGGCAAACCCGGTTTAGTGAACATGGCCAATTCGAAATCTCCGGGGCCCTACCACTGACCGGGTCCCCTTACCCGGGGTCCTAGCCATACCCGGTTCTCTGGTCGCGACCGATCGCTACCGACGCTGTTTCAAGCTCGGGTATCGGCCGCGACCGGCTTGCTTCAAACTTGATCGCGGTCGGGCCGCGACCGACTTGGAAATCGGTCGCGATCGGCCGCGGCAGATTTACAGTGCCCATCGGTCGCTGCCGACCGCGACGGAGAAAGCCTGGCATCCAATGATCTGGGCCCTCCTGGACGCCCTCCGCCCCAAGAGGGCCCCTGAGACCGCCAGCGGGCGCCCAAGAAACCTCTAAGAAGTCCTCAGTCGCGACGGAAACCTGCTCTCTCTAAACCAGATCGAAGTTCTAACGGCAAAGCCCAATTTTGGGAGGCGTTCCCTCGTCGTTGCCTCTTGTCTTGGAGTGACCTCTCTCTCTGGCGAGGGGGGTCCTTGGCAAAACTGCGAGGTGACACGACCAGACCCACAGAACCGTCGAACACTCCAGATTTCGTAATAAAAGGGAGGGGGTCTGGACCCTCCAAGACAAGCCATTTCAGACCTCCCCCGTGGGAGAACCCTCCACAACATCGTCCCCAGACCCCCCCTGGCCCTCCAAGATAGCCTGGAAGAGCCCCCCCCGAAATGAGACCCCCCTCCCTTTATTACGAAATCTGGAGCACCCGCCGAACCCGAACTGGACCTCACGCCACCGACGCGGCCTCGCGACATCGGACAGCCGGGCGGACAGTGCTCTGGCACGTCTCCGCCTCCCTGGAGGAGGCCCTTGCCGGAGCCCCCGGGGCCGTCGGCACACGACGCGGGGAGCAACGCCGGAGCGAGGAACGCGGCTACAGTCGAGGCGTTGACCTAAGGAACCCTAAATAAGGAACGGGGCCCCTTTCTCCCATACGTTGAACTTCGATTTCCCATGGAAAACCTCAGGACAACTGAAAGCAAACTGCAGAACAATCAAGGAACGCCGAGCCCCTCTCCAACGAAAAGGGTTCCTTCTTCAGGGCCCCGACTGTAAGACCTCCGCCTGGAGGGCCGCAGTGGGTACGGAAACAGCAGTTCCCGTGTAGCCTAGTCTTGAGTCGGGCGTGTCCCCCTACAGGGGGATGTTGGACGACAAATGAAAAAATCTCCCAAATGCCCCCAAGTTGCCAAACATTGGCAAACAAATCGTCGCCTGACTATTCTTTGGCAAGTTTTGAATATTCCCCCTGTGGAGGGACAGGCGCGACTTAAGCCTAGTCCTGGACGCCCCCGAGCCTCGCAGGGGGCTCAGGGCCAGTATAGCGCGGCAGAGGCCCGGCTCCTTCCTGCTCCTCGCGGCCCCTCCCTTCTCTGCTCCCCGCACACTCTGTGGCCCCTCGCGGACCCCCCTCCGCCTGCTGCCGCGCGCCGCACAGCTGCTCCTCGTCATCGCCCGGACGTCCATACCCCGTGCCTTCCTGGGGTGTCGTGCGCTCTGTAAAATCCAGACGTTATATATATATATATATATATATATATATATATATGGTCGATCCCCCCCCAGCGACCCCCCAGAGCGCCCAAAGCACGAATACACAACTCAACTTTGGCCTGCCATCCAGGCTGACGAACTCATCCGCTCGGCCCATCCGTCACGGGCACCGTGCGCGCAAGCATATCGGTTTCGGCCGAGGCCACGAAACACTGTGTATCACAGGTTTTTCTGGTTTTTCTGGTCTGGGAACCAACGAAACACTGCGTATCACATGTTTTTCTGGTTTTTCTGGTTTCTGGAGCTGAAATGCTCGCCGCGGCCTCGCCCCACCGCCCCCCCCTCCTGTTTGTCGGCACCTGAAAACCAGAAAACCAGAAAAACATGTGATACACAGTGTTTCGTGGCCTCCGAGCAAGAAAACACTGTGTATCACAGGTTTTTCTGGTTTTTCTGGTCTGGGAACCAACGAAACATTGTGTATCACAGGTTTTTCTGGTTTTTCTGGTTTCTGGAGCTGAAATGCTCGCCGCGGCCTCGCCCCACCGCTCCCCCACCTCCTGTTTGTCGGCAAAACCAGAAAAACCAGAAAAACAAGGAAAACCTGTGATACACAAGGTTTCGTTGGTTCCCAGACCAGAAAAACCAGAAAAACATGTGATACACAGTGTTTCGTGGCCTCCTAGCAAGAAAACACTGTGTACTCTTCGGGTTTCCAACAGGGAGAGGACCAGGAGGAAGAACAGAAGGTGGAGGACGAGGGAGGAGGGAGGAGGAGGACGAGGAACAGATACACAGTGTTTCGTGGCCTCCGAGCAAGAAAACACTGTGTATCACAGGTTTTTCTGGTTTTTCTGGTCTGGGAACCAACGAAACATTGTGTATCACATGTTGTTCTGGTTTTTCTGGCTTCTGGAGCTGAAATGCTCGCCGCGGCCTCGCCCCACCGCTCCCCCACCTCCTGTTTGTCGGCACCTGAAAACCAGAAAAACCAGAAAAAACTGTGATACACAATGTTTCGTTGTTTCCCAGACCGGAAAAACAAGAAAAACCTGTGATACACAGTGTGTCATGGCCTCCGAGCAAGAAAACACTGTGTACTCTTCGGGTCTCCAACAGGGAGAGGACCAGGAGGAAGAACAGAAGGTGGAGGACGAGGGAGGAGGGAGGAGGAGGACGAGGAACAGATACACAGTGTTTCGTGGCCTCCGAGCAAGAAAACACTGTGTATCACAGGTTGTTTCTGGTTTTTCTGGTCTGGGAACCAACGAAATATTGTTTATCACAAGTGTTTATGGATTTTCTGGTTTCTGGAGCTGAAATGCTCGCCGCGGCCTCGCCCCACCGTTCCCCCACCTCCTGTTTGTCGGCACCTGAAAACCAGAAAAACCAGAAAAACCTGTGATACACAAGGTTTCGTTGGTTCCCAGACCAGAAAAACCAGACAAACATGTGATACACAGTGTTTCGTGGCCTCCTAGCAAGAAAACACTGTGTACTCTTCGGGTCTCCAACAGGGAGAGGACCAGGAGGAAGAACAGAAGGTGGAGGACGAGGGAGGAGGGAGGAGGAGGACGAGGAACAGGAGAAGCAGGAGGCGAGGGGGGAGATGGAAGAGGAAGGGAGGATGAGGGAGAGTAAGATGAGGAGGAATACTTCTCGGGTCACAGCCCGCTGTGACAGACCATGTGTCTGCGGCTGTTCGGTGCCAGCATCTCAAGACAGCGGCTTCGTGTTTTGGGCGTTTTGGGGGGTCGCTGGGGGGGGGGGACCGAGCATATATATATATATATATATATATATATGGAGGATGCAGGAAGGCCAGCCTCTCAACAAGCACCGCGACAAGCGAAGTCTTTTTGGTAAACGCACTCAGGGGTCGAACAGAGCAGGGCTGCTTTGCAAACGTCGATGGTGGGGGTCGGTGTGGTTGTGTTTCCCTCCAAGGTGCGCTGCGATGGTCCAGGTTTTCAGGCGCTGGCCTCGCGAAGAAAGAGCAGCACTCGCCCGAACGATGCCAAGATCTTATGTTAGTGCAACCATCATGCTACCGTTGGGGAACGTTGAACAACAGATGCAGTCGCTCTCCTGCCCACGGCGAACCTCGACCACGACGGGGCTCCACGACCTGATCCGGAGGAATGGCCCGAAGACCAGAGCCATGCCTGAAACCAAACTATTCTTTATCCTGGCGTCTCGACTGGACACGCCGCTATGCTCGGATACTGCGAGAGCAGGGCACCGTTTCTCCCGCGCCGTTTTCCTCTCGCACAAGGCTTCACTAACTCAAGAATGGTGCGTATGTTTTTTTGGGCCGGACCGCTTTTGCGCTTTCAAACACAAAACTACCGCTGCAGCGTTGGATTATATTTCCGGACCGGCACTTTGCTCCCGTCGTTCAAAAGTTGCGCTCTCGACCCAGCGCGGGCTTCATTTCTGGATCCGATTCCTTCCTCGTCGTTGTCACCCCATAGTTTCCCCTCATCCTTCCTCCTGCTGCTGCTCCTCATCCTCCTCCTTATTCCTCATCCTCATCGACTTCCTCCTGCCCATCTTGCTCATCCACCTCCTTCTCCTCCTCTAATATGCACAGCTCTTCTTGCTGATTGCGCATCTCACGATGTCTGATATTACTCTCCCCCTTTTGTCCATTCCCCTCCTTCCCCTTCCTGCCGCATCCTTCCCCATCCCTCCCACTGTCTCATCTTTCTCGCTTCCTGCCGCCTCTCTCCTGCCCACTCCTCTATTCCTCCCTCACTCACTCACTTCCTACTCCCGCCCCCTCTTGCCTCCTCCACACTCCCTACTCCAGACTCTCTCCCTTCTTCCGCTGTCCCTGTCTCTCTTCCGCCCTGCAGCCATGCAAGCCTCCAAGCGCGCCCCCACTCCTCCAACGTCCGCTCCGTGCCCCCCCGCCCCGCATCTGTGCTTCCCGCCTGCTCCAGATTTCGTAACAAAGGGAGGGGGGTCTCATTTCGGGGGGGGGCCTCTTCCAGGCTATCTTGGAGGGCCCGGGGGGGTCTGGGGACGATGTCTTGGAGGGTTCTCCCACGGGGGGGGGGGTCTGAGATGGCTCGTCTTGGAGGGTCCAGATCCCCCCCCTTTCACTACGAGATCTGGAGTACCCCTTCCCGTTTCCCTCCGCCCCCCTCCTCCACCCCCCCACGCGCGCGCTGCCCTCGCAGTCACTTGCCCATGGGCTTCTGACGCCGCGCGCCTCCGGTCCCTCTCACCGCACGGGGGCCCCGGAGGCCTCGACACGCCGCCCTTTAGGGGGCCGAGCGCTCCGTCCTCGGCGCCGACGCTGGCAGACGGTCCCCTGCAGGGCCCAGAAAAGGGCGCCAGGGCCCCCGTGGGCCGAGGAGCCTCACCGAAACACGCACGCGACCACACACACACACTCACACATGTTTTTTTTATTGTTTTGTTTTTCTCTCTATCTCTCTCTCTCACACACACATTCTCTCTCACACACACACGCACACATCTCGCCACGATGTTGGGCACGGCGGCGTGCGGAGGTCTGGGCTCGGGGACGCGAGAAGACATCCCCCCCCTGGGCTCCAGCCGTGGCGACGAGACGCCTCCCAGAGCCAGGACTACACTACGGGATTTAATATGAGATACCCAGAACAAGAAACTCGAATGCACCGGAGCCAAAGGCTCTGCAATTTGCTGCTGCGTTCACTTCTTGTGATGTAATAGCGGTACTGTCGAGGGCCCGGAAACTCTTATGATGCACTTACTACTTCTGATTGATCCTAGCCGCCCGAGAACCTCGGCCCTCCAGCCCCCTTTCCCACGGCTTCCCGCGGCGCGGGCGGAAGGGGGGCATGCTCGTCGTCGAGCGCGGCGAAGATCTCCGCGCGCACCTTGGCCTTCACCTGCGCAGGCGGGCGCGGCGACCTCCTCCGCCCGCCTTGGCTGCGCGCCGCGGCCCGCGACCGTGCACGACAACAAGAACCATCATTCCAAAACTGTTCGCTCCTACAGGCCCGCGTGTCATTCACTATGCATATCTCAAACCATGGATACCTACACTCTTCGTCTTCGATCGTACCCCCTTTGGGGGGGTTGTATTCCTTTCTGGCCACGTGTAATTGGAGAAGCCCCTAAACAGGGAAACGAGAGGGAAAGAACAAAAAAAGAGGACGAAGGGATCGGAGGAAGGGAAGGATTAGAGGGGCAAGAGGGAGGGACGACGATGATTTGTGCCGCGAGTTGCGATTCAGCTTGCGCCATGGCTTGCGCCAGCCATTCCAACGCAGGTTAAAAAAAACTTCGCCATGGGTCGCGCCGTAAATAGCGCCATGTCACACTTCTGGTGCTGCTCGGCGAGGCGTTGGAGGCGAAGGAGAGGGAATCGGAAGGAGGGGGGAGGCGGCCCGGGAGGAGGGAGGAGCAGGAAGGTAAGAGTGCGAACGTTCGAAAAAGTCCTAAACGAACGCTCCATTCCAAAAGGAAGTCTCAGGCGGTAGCCCACGACGGGCGGGCGATCCTCTGACGGGCGGGTCGGGCGGGTGGGACATTCAAGCGGGATGCCTGAGTAGGGCGGGAGCGCGATTCCGAAGTAAAGTGTGACGGTGTCCTTGGCGCGAGCGTGGTGCCTGAGCGTAGACAACGCTATCTCTAATAAACCGCGAAAAAACAAACATGCGATAACGCAATTCTTCAATAAGGGGATGTCTGGCGGGAGCGGGGGTCTAGACTAAAGCGCAAGGAAATCTTAAGCGGGAGCGCCGTTCTTCAATAAATTGCGAGGAAGCCTCAGACGGGAGGGGGGTCATGACAAAATTGCGAGGAAGTCACAAGCGGGAGCGCCGATCCTGAGTACATTAGGAAAAAGTCTCAGGCGGGAGTGGGGGTCTTGACTAAAGTTGGACGAAGTCTCAGGCGGGAGCCGTTGTTGTTGTAGTCTGGGGGAGCAACGACGCAGTTTGACCTGGACAAGAATTGTGAGGAAGTCTCGAGCGGGAGCGCCGTTCCTGAGTAAATTGGGAGGAAATGTCAGACGGGCGGGGGGGATCCTGAGCAAATTGGGAGGAAGTCTCAGGCGGGAGCCGTTGTTGTTGTAGTCCGGGGGGCCAGGGGCACAGTTTGACCAGGAAAACTTTCCCGGTCAAAAAACAAGGTGCGAGCGTCGAGGGGCACGCTTTGACGGAGATACAACAATATGCACCAGCGAGGGGGGATCAGCAATAATTATTCTTCAGAAGTGAGAGTTCCACCATCATTTTAAGACTGTTCGCTCCTTTCTGCTCACGTGCCAATCAATACGGATACCCCAAACCATCGGTACCCGCCCTCGTCGTCTTCGATCGTACCCCCTTGGGGGTATAGCTTCCTTACCTGCCACGCGCATTAAGTGCAGCCCCTAAAACAAGGGAGGGGGAGACGGGAGGAAGCGGGAGGGAGAACAAATAACACGAGACAAATTAGCAGGAGAGGGGGCAAGGAGCAGGAAACAAATGGTAGAACCAGACGGGCAGATCGGGTGGGCAGACCCATAGCGGGCAGTTCAGGAAGGCGGGCCCAAGCGACCAGGTCGAGCAGGCGGATTGTTGAAGCGTGGGTCCTGCATGGACCGCGAGGAGGTCTCGAGCGATAGCGCGGTTCCCAAATAAGTCGTGAGAAAAACCATAGCGATAATGTGATTCCTGAGCGCCGAGGGCGCATCGTCTTCGAAAGTGGGAGGACGTCCCACCCGAGAACGCGACGCGCACATGAATTGCGAGGAGATCCCGCGCGAGAGCGCGATTCCGGAATATATATTTTGAGGATGTGTCAGGCGGGAGCCGCTGTGGTTGTAAACCGGGGGCCAGGGTCCCAGTTTGAGCCCCGTAACTTTCCACTGTTCAAAACCAGGGTGCGAGCCCCGGGGGCACCGCAGACCGAAGAAATCCGCGCAGATCTCGAACAGCCTGGGTTTACGCAACTGTTGATGTTCTGTTGTTCGAAATGCGTAGAAGTCCACATGTGACTGCCGACGCGCGCAACACGAGCATACGTACATCACGCTCTTGTCCTGTGTTGGCGTTGTGTATCCGGTGTTAGCCGCGCTCTGCCCTACAAAATCCTTTGCTGTCTTCTGGTCTGTCTGAACGTTGCTTGTACCCGGGACGACGTCTTGAAACCAGTGAAGACACATGAATGCCCACAAACAGCGGCACCGCGTGGCGGAGAGCCCAGAGACAGGAGTGCCCATAACCAAAAAGCCCAGAAACAGGAGAGAGAGAGAGAGAGAGAGCCCGGAAGCAGGGGTGCCCAGCAACAGGAATGCCAGCTCCCCGGGGCCACGGAGTGTCAGTGTGACTCAAAGGCTCCCACCACGGAGGGGAGGCACTGGCTCCAGGGGGGAGGCATTTGACCCGGGATCGGCAGTAGATCGCCGATACATCAGCGACAGGCCCCTGGCGAAACTGGACGCTCCTGGACGGAGTGGCGGGTGGGGGGGGAGGCGCGGCCGCGATCGGCGGAGAGCGTGCGACTGGGGTCGATGCTGGGCATTGGTTGTAAGCGATCCCCGTCCTTGCTGCTGGCATGGCCTCGGGCCTGACCGATTTTGAAGGGGCCCTGGGACACACAAATAGATGTACACAAACAAAATGATCCCCCCCACACATTTTCCTATATTTTCTGGGTTTCTGTCTTCCCCCCACTTCCCATATTGTCCCATATTTTATGGGAAATCGACGATTCCTTGTGTCTGTGTGTTTCTTTCCCTCCTGAGGTTTGCCCCCCTGGACGAAGGCTATGTGCTCTTGCCTTCGGGTTTCGAAGGGCCTATCCCCACCTGGGCGGACGACTCCGCAGGGTTGAGCTACCATGGCCCAGTGGGGATGGGCATCGGCCGGACGATGCTGAAATGCTCCCCCCACACCTTGGGACAGTCCCCCTCCTCGCCACCTCTGTCCTCCTCATCCTGCTCCTCCTCCTCCTCCTCCTCCTCCTCCTCTTCCTGGCACCCCTCCTCCTCCTCCTCTTCCTCCTCCTCCTCCTCCTCCTCCTCCTCCTCCTCCTCCTCCTCCTCCTCCTCCTCCCCCTCTCTGCCGCTGCCCCTGAGTGGGAGCCTGGGGGATCCGCCCGCTTCTAACACCAGTCGCGTCCAGCAGGTCCCTGCCATGACAACCTGCCTTGGCGGCCTCTTGGGCCGCCTGGAGGGCATCATAGGCCGTCTTGCGTCTTGGAGCCATCATAGCCATCTGGGAGGCGTCATAGGACCGTCTTGGAGGCCATCTTGGGCCATCTTGGCCGCCTTGGAGGTATCTTGGAGGCCACCTTGGCGGACTTGGAGGCGCGAGGGGTCTCGAGCCCAAAAGGATCGTGGCCATGACGGCCGGAGCCCCCGTCTCTGACCTCCCGAGCCGTTCGAAGCTGATTCTAAGTCGCCCATCTTCGCGCATCGCGCCCCGCGGACTGGCAACGCACGGCAGCCCTCGCGCCGCCCTTCGCGCCGCCCTCCTGGAGAAGGGCATCTCTCCGGCCCAGGCCGCGACGTGCGAAACGCGGCTACATTCGCGCCCCTGGAGAGGAGCAAAAAACCACCTAGCAACAAATTCTCTGAGGTCCGCGCGAATTTCTTGGATTTGCGCTGGACCCCCCTCCCTGGCGTGCAAAGCGCCGCCAGGGGGGACCTCGTGCCGATCCAAGAAATCTGTGGACATGCGAAACGCATGCTTGTGCAATGTTTCCATCTTCGATACATTCGCGCCCCTGGCGGGACTCTGTTGCATCTTCCGGGGTACCTTGTATGTCCCGGCCCGCCAGTGCCCGCGTCGAATCCGTGAAGAGTCCATATCGGCCTCGTCAAGCCCGCGTCGAATTCACGTCGACGCCATGTCAGATCCGCGTCGAATCTGCATCGACCCCGCGTCGGGCACAACAAAACACATCAGGTTTGAGGCCAGAAGAGGTCCCCCAAAGTTGCGACGTAATGCTGGGCGCGAGAGAGCAACGAGACACCAGCGGTCCACCAGAGGCCGCTCAGACGAGGCCCAAGCAGATGGGGGCCGAAGGACTGAGCGGCATCGCCGAGGCATCGGAGATGCGCCGGCGACGTCGGGATGGAGACAAGTCGGCTCTGGATCACACCGCATGAGCCGGCGCATCGGCGACGCGGCGGGATATCCACAGGTGGGGCCCGCCACAGTGCCTGCGTAATTGTGGGGGGGGAGAGAGCTCGGCACAGATGCGGAACGTGCGCTTGCACACACGGCACGCCCTGGAAGCCCACATGAATCCGCCTGCACCTCTCGGAGGGACACGCTGTGAATCCGCCGGATTCCGCTGGCGGAGCAGCCCACGGTGTCCTGTCGCTGGCTGCTGCGGACCTTCCGCCGAGGAGGAGAGGCGAACTTGTTGACCACTCGGAGGCGAGGCCCTGGCTGGACCGCCCGACACTGCAATCTTGTGTTTGTGCTGCTTGGTCCGCTTCGTCAGACAACACCAGTATCCCTGGGAGAGGGGATGACGAGACCGCATCCAGGCGGCACTCTTGCGTGACGGACATGTGCGCGCAGGCGAACGGCGAGGAGGCTGAGGGGAGAAGAAAGAGAGGGATAAGTTTTCTGCAAGAATCACAACTCATCCTTGCCAGCCTGGCTAGCCAGCTCGGATGACTTGACGATCATCGCTCCAAGTGTCCAGACCAGCTCCGTCTCGCCAAGCTGGTTCCCCATGGTCAGCGGCACGTCCACACCAATGCCGAAACCCTTCTCCAGAAGGACGAGAATGTACGCCACATCTCCGCAGAAATCTGGCCACTTGGAGGAGTCGTCGCCGACCGCAAAGCGCGCCTCGACCTCTGAGGGCACCAGCGCGCACAGCCCCCTGGCGGCCGCCTGCACCGCCGCCAGGGTCATGTTCTGCGAGCCCAGCTCCTGCACGTCGCCATCCAGTAGGCCTATTGCCCGCGTGCGATCGTAGAGGTATGAGAAGCCTAGGACGCCACCCCGCACGGACGGCTGGCCGGCCGCGCCCAGGGCGCACGACGCCGGCTCGTGGCACTGCTGCCCGTCCAGCAGCCCCGAATACAGCGCAGCGCAGCGGTCGTATGAGCCCAACCCTACAAATTCTTGCTGTGAGAAGATTGGAAATCAGCGGGCAAGATGGATGGACCAAGATTCTCGGGGGGGCGCCCCCCGGTCCAGATCACCAAACCTAGGTTCCACTAAGCCCAGTTCTACCAACGCCCGGCTCTGGTCGCCGCTCGCGTGGAGCTCTCTCCGAGGCCCTCCGTCCCTCCCTGGGCCCGGGGCGGGCCTGCGCGTGGCCGCCCGAGAAGACCGGCCGGGTCCGAGGTCGTGCAGGGCGCCAGAGGTCTGGAAATCCATCGAACATCGTATTTCCGCATGGGTTTCTGGGATCGGCGCTGGGCCCTCCTGGCGGTGCTCCTGCGCCGCCCCGTGCGCGCGCTCCGCGCGCCAAGGGAGGAGGCCCAGCGCCGATCCAATGAATCCGAGCGGACACCCGAAAGTCTACCTTTTTTGGAAGAATTATTCTCTGAAGGGGACAGACGGGTATGCCGCTACAGTCGAGGCGTTGACCTAAGGAACCCTAAATAAGGAACGAGGCCCCTATCTTCCATACGTTGAACTTCGATTTCGTATCGAAAACCTAAGGAAAATCCAAGGCAAGCTGCGAAACACTCAAGGAACGCGGAGCCCCTCCCCAACGAAAATGGTTCCTTCTTCAGGGCCCTGGCTGTATGCCGCTACTCCCCAGATCTCTCCATAAGGTGCGTCCTGACCAGAATTTCGAGGCGAGTCCAACCGTGGCGACGAGGGAAGGACAGCGGTATCGGTACTCCAGATTTCGTAATAAAAGGGAGGGGGTCTGGACTCTCCAAGACAAGCCATTTCAGACCTCCCCCCTGGGAGAACCATCCAAGACATCGTCCCCAGACCCCCCAGGCCCTCCTCCAAGATAGCCTGGACGAGACCCCCCCCGAAATGAGACCCCCCTCCCTTTATTACGAAATCTGGAGTATCTTTGCCTCTTCTGATTTCCCTTCTTCGAGCTGGGTGGAGTCCAGGGTCTCGTAGGCGAGCCTGTGACCAACCGGCAGGCACGGATGCTCCAGCACTCCTCGAGAGCGGCGAACAGTTCCACATCCACGCCCACGCGGTCTGGATTCCGGGGCGCGATCCCATAGTCGCACGGACACGTCCCACGCGGGGCACCCGCGAAAAGAGCAGCCCCGTATCCACGGGGTCGCGGCCCAAGGCCCCTGGCACGCGAGGCCGTGGATGCGGCCATCCTTTCTGCGGAGGCAGAACAATACAGATACTGCTACTCCCCGTCTTCAGGGGTGCGGCCCGACCAGCACCTCGAGGCGAATCCGGCCGTGGCGACGAGGGCCTCCCAAGAGGCCCCAAAACGGCGAACATGAGGCTGGCCATCGCTCGGACGTCCATTCTCTGTGCTTTTTTCGAACTTCGTGCGTGGTGTTTTCGCCAAATGATCAAGGATGCTCCTCGATGGTCCTCGCCGAAAAGAAACATGCACACGTCCGAGCGATGCCAAGGAGGGAAGAGTAGCGGTATCGGTACGCTTTCCCTCCGCTGAGCACCGCACGCCGCAGCCGACGTCGAGGCCGTGGGTGCGGGCATGCTTTCCGCCCGTGAGCTCCGACGCCCTCCTGCCCCAGGCGCAGCGCGCTGGCGGCACTCCTGCGGGCCTCGTTCAGCCCGAAGCCCAGGTGGCTCCTGCAGTAGAGCCTGTGCTGCCGGCCGCCGAGCGACAGCTCGCACAGGTGGTCC
>CAUYUJ010016616.1:504553-522053 GCA_963575745.1 Prorocentrum cordatum
GTGGAGGGCTCAGGGTGAATTCCACATGGACTTTCGCACCTCGAAAATCAATCCGTCTTGTGACTCGCCTCTTGCAGGTTCAAGCCTCCGAAATCCATCGGAGCGGCATTTCAGATTTCACCCTTTGCCCTCCACCCAAAAATGCTCGGGAGGAGCACAGGTACACACCAATACCGGTATCCTCCCTGCATTGGCGGCGCGCAGAGGCGGGTAGGGGGAGGGGGAGGCTTCTTAGAAGGGGGCTGCTTCTTGGAAGGCGCCGGCCTTACATGTATACGGAAGGCCCGCGCCTTATAAGGAGCAGGGGTGCTTCTGAGAAGCATCTCCCCCCCTCCCCATACCCCCCTCTGCGCGTGGCCGACTGGAGGCGTGCGTCCGACCCGAACATGCAGTACAACCAGCTTGAATGAAGGGGCCCTGGGACACACAAATAAATGCACACAAATAACAGGATTCCCCATATTTTCCTATATTTTCTTGGTTGTTGTCTTCCCCCCCACTTCCAATAGTTTCCCACATATGTTTCTGGGAGTCGACGAACAATTATGTCTGTGTGTATTTTCCCCTCCTGATTGAAGTAGCTCGTCTCCCGAGCGGTGTGGCCAGAGCGCGCCCGCCACGAGGCCCACGCAAGACTCTCTCTCTCTCGGCGCGCGCGCGCGCCGCCCCGTGCCGGGGGCGACGGACGCGCACCGCATTCTTTGCACGAGGGGGTGGCGTCAAGTCGGGCCTGTCCCCCTACAGGGAGATCTTCGACGAAAAATACACACTACCCCAAAAATAAGAAAAACATTGTCCAGAAATAGTCTGGGGACTAATTTGGGGGCATTTTTTTTACCCATCGGTCAGAAGAAGTAGGTCGAAACATGGAGTAGGAAGGCGTTGGAATAGATTGGGTTTCCGCACGCCTCCTGAAGAGGAAGGAAGAGGGAAAACCAATCGACTCTTGAAGTAGGAAGGCGCTGAAAGCAGATTGGAATCTGGGAATCGAAAAATGCCTACTTTCAACGACCGATGGGTATACCTTTTTGGTGCATTCTTGAAGTATTTTTACTGTTCGTCGAACATCCCCCCTGTAGGGGGGCAGGCCCGACATAAGGGTGGCGCCGCTCCTCGGCGACTGCCAGCAGCTCGTCCAGGGAGCTCCCCGCGGCCTCCGGGCGGGCGGCGAACGAGGAGAGGCCCGGCTTCCGCTTCACCAGCCGGTCCTAAGGGGGCCACGTGCAAACCCAACTCGGGGGTTGCTGAAGGTGCCCCTGGCCCAAGGTGCCACCCAGCTTTTCGCCCAAGTTTGGAGACCCTGGGGCCCTCTGGGCCTCGTGAGGGGTGCTCTGGAGGCCGTGGGGGCCTCCTTGGAAATCCTGGGGGCACCTTGGACCAGGGGCACTTCTAGCAACACCCGACCTACCCCTACCCTCCACGATTTCTGAGGGGGAGGGTGGGGTTCACTTCGTGCGGGAGCTCCCGAGCGAAGTGACCCCCGCCCCCCCCTCAGAAATCGTGGGGGGCAGGTCGGGAGCGGCCAAGAAGGGGGTGTCCAGGAGGGGGGGGTGCAAATCATGACCGGCGGCATGTGCGCGGCCCAGCGGGGGGGCCAGGGACGTAATGAAATAAGAAGAGGCGCCATGAAATCTGGGGAAATATCATGACCCCCGCCATGATATCCCCCCCTAGTCATCACCCCCCTCTTTTCCGCCCCCGAGTAGGGGTAGGGTTCGCATGTGGCCCCCTATGTCCTCCACGAGCTCGAAGGGAGCCGGGCCGCCGCCGCGCCAGGTGTAGACGTGGAGGCCGGAAGGAGACAGCGCCCACACGAGCCTACAGTCGGAGTTCCACGGACCACCTGCCCGACCCGAAGGCCCGAAATTCGGGTATGGGGGGGCACGGGCTTCATGTCTGTGTTTTTCCATGTTCCCCGACCCCCCCCCCACTGGAAGTGTCGGGGATCTTCTTACCCGGGTGAATCCAGACCCGGGTCAGCAGGAAGCCAAAAACTGCAATGCAGGAAAAAGAACTGCAGCGCAGGTCTTCGCAAACCCGGGTCAGCCAACGTGCGCGGCCGCCTCGCGGCCACGAGCGGCTCGCTGACCCGGGTCAGCCAGAGGGGGCCTTCGCAGAATCCTGCAGGATCCGGCGCTCTGGCTGACCCCCGTCTGCACTGACTCCCGTGTCTTAGACCCCGGGTGGAGGGCAGATCGGGACCTCCGGGTGGGGTCGGGGCGGTGTGGTGGGCGGTGGTCGACCGAGGGGGCACGCGCGAAGGCGCAGGGCCCTGCCGAGGGCCGCACCGCCGCGGGAAGCCGGGGGGGCGGGGAGGCGCCGTGCGCGAGCCGCACGGGGGCGCCCTTGCTTCTGGCAGGGTCGACCTGCTGGACTTGCGGATGCCACGACAGTGGACACCCTAACAGTCCTGTCATCGAATTTTCAGTGTGTTTAGGATGTCGGGGACATGTTCGAAACATGTTTAAAACATGTCTAAACATGCTGACGACATGTTTAAGACATGTGTTAGACATCTGGGAAGTATTTGGCAACATGCTTCCTCTGCATCGATCGACCTCCACAACGCTGGACGAACTCGACTGTGCACTGCCGGAGGTCCGCGCGGAAGTCTTCGGATCGGCGCAGGAGCACCCCATCCCTGCCCTGGCGCGCAGAGCGCGCGCGGAGCTCATCCTGGGGCGGCGTAGGAGGCGCCGCCAGAGGGGCCCGCGCCGATCCGAGAACATCCGCGGTGACCCTCGAGAGCTTATCAACGCTTTCTTATTCGGCGTCTCGACATTGGGCAGAACGGTCGGCGGTGGACAAACCTCCCTTTGGTAAACCTCCCCTTAGTGAAAACGGCCTGGAACCGAAACCGACGGACCTGGACCCTCCAAAATAGCGGCCGCGACGCCCTCTCGCGAACAGAAAACGGCCAATTCCTTAATCGACGTGTCAGGGTAGGAGGTCGATCCACTTCCGAAACGGGGGGGAGCGGGGGGGGTCTGGATCTGGCCCTCTGCTTTGCGCGACTGCTTGGACCAGTGCGTCCATTACGGGACGGGGGAGACTTCCCCTGCTCGAAACAGGCGCCAAAAACAGCCGAGATCTACTCCACAGGGGGGGAAGGAGGGGTGCGAGGGCCCGCGCCGATCGGCCAAAGAAGGAATAAGAAAACGATCACTCTGTGATGCTGCTGTTCCTCCTTCGGGATGCGCGAGCCGCTGCTGCCGGCATCGAACACCTGGGGGGGGACAGATGGGGAGGGACTGGCTCAGGGGCGGAAGGGAGGAGGGAGGAGGGAGGAGGGAGGAGGGAGGAGGGAGGAGGGAGGAGGGAGGAGGGAGGAGGGAGGAGGAGGAGGAGGAGGAGGAGGAGGAGGAGGAGGAGGAGGAATCGGCGAGGCATCGCCGTTAAATCGGTGATCGGCACTGGATAGCGACGCCGCCGGCTCCTGCGCGGCCACCACCGGCGATGAATTTGGATACTTCAGGGTGGATGACTGCAACGAAACTTCGCCGGCCACAGGGAACCCCTCCCTGGACATGTGGGGCACGGAGGCCAGCTGACCGGCTGTCTGGCTGGCTGGCCGGCTGACTAGCTGACGGGCTGCTGGTTGAGCCTCACTGGGCCGCCTTCATCTAGCCTCAAATCCAGCCTCACCGGGGCTCCTGCGTTTTCCGAGAAATCGAGCCTCCTATCCAGCCTCCCTGAGACAGTAATGTCTTGGAAGTCATGGTTCGTAGAAGCTTTGCGTTCATGATGAGATCACATCCAAAAATGGATATTTTCCAAGAGTGGGGTCGATTGATACACATAACACCTAACACCCATTGCTATTCCTATCGAGCCTCCCAGGGGCTCCGACGTGTTCCCAGGGTTCGAGCCTCATGTCGTGTCTTTCCCACGGGTACGGATCCAGCATCCTACGGACTCGCACGTTTTCCCAGGGATCGAGCCTCCTATCCAACCTCCCTGGGGCTCCCACATTGTCACAGGAGGCGAGCCACCTATTGCGCCTCCCTGGGGCCGCTGTCTCCCCAAGGATCGAGTCTTCTATCGCGCCTCCCATGGGCTCCTACGCGCTTCCAGCGATCGAACCTCCTATCCAGCCTCCCTGGGGCTCCTACGCTTTCACAGGGATCGAGCCTCCTATCCAGCCTCCCTGAGTCAGTAATCTATTGGAAGACATGGTTCGTAGAAGCGTCGCGTTCACGATGAGATGACATCCACAGATGGATAGTTTCCAAGCGTGGGGTCTTGATACGCCTAACACCTAACACCCATTGCTCTTCCCCCTTCTCCTTTTCCGCCTCCGAACTGCTGCGTCAACGTGGTTGCCACCCTGGCACAGAGCCAGAACAAATCTCTTCACTGGCACGCGGGAATGGCAACCTTTAACACTGTACATTCGTTGTTGGTGGCTGGCATGTAGACACTACAACAAACTTTCACTTGAAAGACCAACCAATCAGCCGGTGAACAAATGAGCCAATGAAGGGTCCCACCTGGCTAGAGACCAACCGCGTCGGTAGATTCCCCCCGAGCCTATCCCTCCCCCCTTTCGTTGTTTCTGCACGAAGGGGTGGACCTGTTCTGGCTGGTGCCCAGGAGCCAACGTGAGCCAGACTCCTCCTGATCATGCGTCTCCTCCATGTTACCCTCCTACTCCATTACTGCGCGACGCGTGTGCGTCTACATGAAGCTGCAATATACATTAGCACGCACGCTCCCAAGCATCCGATGTCGTAACTTTTTAAAGCGTGGCTCCCAAGATGTCCGCACCCCTTCACGAAGACCAGCTCATCCATAGCCGTTTTCGGCGGCCCCGGGGGCCCAGCAGGGCCCACTGGGCCCGAAAACTGCTAAAAACCATGCCCCCCCCCATGAGCCTCCTCCCCGTCTCACGAGCGGCGCACGTGTCAAGATCCAAACCATCGCGGCCTGGATTCCAGGCTGGACGCGATCCCGTGGTGGATGCGCGGCTGGGATCTGCGAACCAAACACTCTGGGATCGCAGCCCACGAGCCCGTGGCCCGCGAAGCCGCGGATACGGATATCCTTTCCGCCCACGCCTGTCGCTCGGAGCAGAGCGAGTGGAGACAACGGCAGCTCACGAATCGGATCCTGGACCCCTCCGGAGGTCCACGCGCACAAGATTTCTGAGCTGCGTCCGACCGTGGCGACGAGAAAGCCCGCCGGAGGTCAGCCACCGTTGTCTCAACTCACGCTCCTCTGAACGTTTTCCACCCACGGTAATCAAGAAAACCCTGGAGCAACTTGATCCGGGGTAACTCCTGTTCCAAACGAATACTGGACAACATCTACATGGGGCAGAAGGTGATCTGGGACAACTCCGTCGGCTGAGCGCCGTCCAGGAACCCTCTGGAGCGAAGACGGGACGCCTCCGTCATGAGCTAACCCTGACACCCCCGAGCCCTAGCAACCCGACAGCGAGGGGTCTCGACCCATCCCGCGGGATTGGTCTTTCCTCCCGAATCGTTTTTCGAGGCCCTCGAGGCCCAGCAAGGGCCCCCAGAGGCCGAGCACAGCCCGGGCAACTCGGAGCTCCGACGACTGGGGACACCAGAAGGTACAGATACTGCTACTCCCTGGACCCCTCCAGGGGGGCGTTCTGACCAGAATCTCGGAGCGAATCCAGCGGTGGCGACGAGCGCCTCCCGGGAGGCCCCCTACGAGGGGAAAGCGTGCCGACGATGGCAGTATGGGTACCTTCTCGGGGATGGACAGACCTCCCTTTAGTAAAACGCGGCTCAGTGAAAACGACCCCAGGCCCAAACTTGGCGGGCGCAAGCCTGGAAAATGACGGCCGCGGCGCCCTCTCGAGAACCGAAAACGGACAATTCACTCATCGACGTGTCACTGTTGGGGGTTCTGTCCACCCCCGACCTTCCCCTCCTCCGAGACGACTGCTGTGGCTCCCGCACACCACGCCGTAGCTGATGTCCGCGCCGGCGCCGGCCACCTGCCGCAGCAGCAGGGCCAGCGCCGCCGAGACCGAGGCGGGGCGCGGCTGGCCCGGGCCCATGGCGGCGGACTTCTGGGCGGGCGCGCCGCAGGCATGGGGGGCTCTAGAGGCTCTCGCGGGCCCTGGGCTCCGTACGCCAAGGCATGCTTCGAGGGGGCGATCGACCACAACATTCACGCACACACCAAAATTAGATGTTTCGTCGAGTCTACGACACACTCGTCGAGGGCTCCGTAGATCAGCGGAATCTTTGACGTGTCTGCCGTAGCCTCGACACACAGCACAGGTCTGGGGTCATGAATTCTGTTGTCGATCTCCTACTCGAGTGCTCGCGCGTTGCGTAATGTGGTGGGGGGGTGACGGGGGGGGCGAAGAAGCGTGCACCTTTCGTGTCCCTTCGGGGCCCAAGAGGGCCTCAAACGCACGAAAGGCGCACCTCGCTTCACACCCCCCATTGATCGCCCCCCCCCCCCATTACGCACCGCGACTGGATATGTTCGGTAACGGATTTCGGGTGTGCCATATTTCGGTCGCGATAGGAGGGGGTCGAATTTCGGCAGCGAGGAGACGGCGCGTCGGAGTCCAAAGCAAAAATTTCGAGACCGTCGACGGCTCGCTCGTTACCAGAATTCGCCACAAGAGGCCGAATTTCAGCGGGGACAGGTTCGTCCAGAGCCTTACCGAACATTGTCGGCAACGGAGGATGATGTGGGCGTCTGAGGGGTCACGCGAAGAAGGGAACATCATGAGACCCATTGGGAGGTTCGAGGTGCGAGTCGAGATGTTCGGATGCTCTTGCTGATTCTCGGCCGCTTTCCAGCCTCGGGGTGCATTCCTGCGGCTGCGCCTCGCCCAGAGCCGTTCGGGCGGTGCACACAGATCCTCCCCGACGGCCGCCGCGGACCCGAGCTACAGCCCGACAGCCACTGGGGGACTGGGCGACACACGCCGGCGACAGTTTTCGGCGGCAGGCCCCCGATGGCGGATTTTCTGCATACACAGAGGGCATCTATACGCCACCACCACCCCTCCTGGCCAGGGCCATCCTGGGCCCTGGCATATTGTATACGCCTCCTGGCCGAGGCCAGGAGGGCCTGTACACCATCGTGGAGCCCAGGGTGGCCCTGGCCGGGAACGGTGGTGGTGTATAGCTGGCATCTGCGGATTCTGCAAGCCCTCTGGGCAGGCTGGAACTATCGTGCCCCTGCCTGCGATCCATGGGCGATCGAGGGTCGATGCACCCCCCTTGGCATCGTTCGGACGTGTGTTTCCTCCGGCGAGGACCATCGAGGAGCATCGTTGATGGTTTGGCGAAAAAACCACGCACGAAACCACAAAAAAACACAGGGAATGGACGTCCGAGAGATGCCCAGCCCCCTCAGCCTAGGCCATAACCCCGGCCTCCGGCGGCCGCTCGAGACGCTCCGGACACTCCTGGGTCGCCCTCGGCGAGGCGCCGCCGCCCGAAGGCATCCCCGTGCTGGAAGGCCGCCAGGCACCGGCGAACGCGCCCGGGAGCGTCGACTCTCGCGTCTCAAGGCGGATCCTGTCGTGGCCAGGAGGGCGCCCGAAGATTATATCATTACGTCGGGCGTGTGCCCCTACAGGGGGAGCTTCGACGAGAAATAAAGCATACCCCCCAAATAATCAACAAAAAATCCAAAAATAGTCGGGGGACTAGTTTAAAAGTATTTGTTGACCTTTTGGGGGGTATTTTGGGGGTATCTTTCTGATGTTTCGTCGAACATCCTCCTGTAGGGGGGACAGAGGCCCGACGTAACATCATCGGAAGCGCTTAGGCAACGAATCTGGAACCTCGATCCTGGAACCCGAGGGCCTCGAGCCCCCGAGGCTTGGAGGCCTGGAAATGGGCACCAACACCAGCACAGGGGGCTGCCTCCACAGGGGGAAGATGGTCCTAGATTTTCGGTGTTGGTGGTCATAGTTCGGCCACCTTGGAGGCCAGAATATTACCACCATCACCGAGATCGGGATCTTCTTCCCTCGGTGGAGGCACACCGCCAATCTTGGTGTTGGTGTCAATCTCTAGGCCTGCGAGGGTGGCGGCATCCAATCGGGGATCTTCTGACCCGGGTCAATACAGACCGGGGTCAGCAGGAAACCAGAAACTGCAATGCAGGGGGAAAAACAAAAACTGCAGCGCAGGTCTTCGCAAACCCGGGTCAGCCAATATGCGCGGCCGCCTCGCGGCCACGAGCGGCTCGCTGACCCGGGTCAGCCAGAGGGGGTCCTCGCAGGATCCTGCAGGATCCGGCGCCCTGGCTGACCGCCGTTTGCACTGAGCCCCGTCTCGAGGCTCCCGATCCAAAGCCTGCCCCCCGCCACCGGCCATCGGTTCCCCTGGGCCGATGGGAGGGACGTGGGGGCAGGGCGTGGACTTCGCCACGTGTTCGACGAATGCCGAGCCCTGCCCCCGCCGCCAGCTGCCCGAATCGTTGATCGGCGCGGGCAGATGTCGGATTTCGCCGCCGACCGTACGCCAGGGCGGTCCCAACAAGGACTTTGACAGCTCCACCCGAGCGACGGGAACTTCTAACCTCGAGCGCCCGAAAACCTCGATCACACTGAGCCTATCCCCTGGGCCTCTCCTGAGGGTTTTCTGACTAGAATCCCACCAGCCCTCTGGGCGCAGGTGGTTTAACGATGCTTGTCTTCTCTCTGCCCAAAACCACTCCTTCCCCTGCTCGGGGGAAGGGCTTATCACCGTATCGCTGCTCCCTTCTGATAAACGCCGCCTCCCCCAGGCGACCGGAAGCCACCCAGTACTAACGAGGGCTCCCCAATGAGGGTTCCCCAAAGACGGACCCGCCACCATCCCTGATAAAGAACAATACGACACTTCGCCTCCACTTTGCGTTGGTTCTTGACAGAGATGGCAGGGAGGCACAACATACAGTCATCGACCTGACCTAAGGAACGATAAATAAGGAACGAAGCCCCTCTCTCCCAAGGAACAACGCATAGGGAACGATGAACAAATAATAAACAACGCGTAGGGAACGATAAAGAACGCATGCAAGCCTAAGGGACGACCGAACCCCTTTTGAAAATTAAGCGTTCCTTATTCAAGGCCACTCACTGTAAACGCCGCATCCACATCTGGAGCACGCGCAGGCGGCCAGCGGCCCGCGACCTCTCTGCGTGTGCTGTTGCCAGGGACGGCGGGGGGGCGCACTCACCATTTCGCGTGCTCTCTGACTGGGATGGTGTGGCGACACGCTGCGTCCAGCGAGCGCGTGCTCCTGCTTCTTCAGCTGCGCGTTACTGGCGACATCCTCTTTGTACTCTTCCAGGGGGGGGGCTCTCGTCTCGTGTTCCACGATTCCTCAGAATGTCTGTGTGATCATCGGTGCCGCTGCTTTGCGCTCCCAAGAGCCGCCCTTCTCACAGAATGCTCGGCAGTTCGCTTTAGGGGGACTCAAGATTCTGAACTCTGTGGGGCCCGGGCCCCAGGCACCTGGGGTCCCTATTGGTTTCCCGTAGCTGGCGCACTGGCGCCTCGGAGTCCTCCAAGGACCTTCCCCAGAGTCCAAAATGGCTCCAACGCCTAAGGACAATCAATGATTTCTGCGTTTTCGTCCTTTCGCTTCCGATGGGCCTCGGAGGCCGCAAGATGGCCTCAGAGAGCCCCAAAGAGGGCGCCAAGGGGGCAGAGCGCTCCTAGAGCGCCTCAAGGGGGCCCCAAGAGGGCATTTTTAACCCTCCGAGGGGTGAGGGGCCTAAATTGATGGCCCCCCACTTTTTGAGCCACGGAGGCCAAGACGGCCCCGAGAGGCCGCCCAGGGAGCTCCACTAGGGCCCCAAGACCCCCCAAAAGAGCCCCAACAAGTCACCAAAAGTGCCCCAACAGGCTCCACGAAAACCCCAAGAGAGACCCAGGATGGCTATTACGCAACGCCAAGGCATGCCCAGATCAACCGCGCCTGGAAATGTTCCGTCACGGATTTCAGGCATGCCATATTTCGGTCGCGGCAGGAGGGGGTCGAATTCCTGTAGCCAAGAGACGGCGCATCGGGGTCCAGAGCGATCATTTCGAGACCGTCGACAGCTCGCCCGTTACTGGTACTCGCGACTGGAAGCCGAATTTCAGTTGTGGCCGGCTCGTCCAGAGTAATTATGACAATCAGAGTTGATTGGAGAGGGCACGCGAGAGAACACAATACCCTTCATAAGGCCACAATGCAATAGGGATGTGAGAAGGCATGGGTCGCGAAGCCATGGACACGAGGGTGCCCTTGACCCGGCAGGGTCGACCTGCGAAACAGTCTCGACTGTGCCAACGCTTCTCGGCAACGGATGACCCGTGTGGGTGCTCCCAGGCGCTCAGGGAGCGGCCAAGAGGGGGGTGTCCAAGAAGGGGGGGGTGCAAATCATGACCAGCGGCATGTGCGCGGCCCAGCGGGGGGGCTGGGACGTAATGAAATGAGAAGAGGCGCCCTGAGATCTGGGGAAATATCATGGCCCCCGCCATGATATCTCCCCCCCCTAGTCATCACCCCCCTCTTTCTTGCCCCCGACTGTACCACCACTTCTCGGTAACGGATGCCCCGGGTGGGTGCTCCCAGGCGCTCCTGGGGCCTGGCCGGTGGGCCTCCGGGACGGTGGGCCCGCTCACAAGGAGCCCGCGCACGAGAGACCTCCAGCAGGCCGAACACACGCACGATGCACATGCGCAGGGGAAGGCCGACCCCCTCTCGGCGCGGCCTTCCTCCGACCCTCACTCCCCCGGGCCCCTGACGCCATAGCTCTTGCACAGGGGGGCAACAAGTGGCATAAAACATAACAACTCGAAGGTCCGCGCGGATTTCTCGGATCGGCGCTGCACCCCCCTCCCTGGCGCGCGGAGCGCGCCAGGGGCGGCGCCGGAGGCGCCGCCAGCGGGGTCCAGCACCGATCCGAGACATCCGCGCGGACCTCCGAGTTTTTATGTTTATGTCATTCTTCGATCCCCCATTCATGACGTCGAGCCCGAGAGGTCTTGACCCCACCCCCAGGATCGGCTTCTCATCCTGAGTCCTCCTGTGACGGTCCCGAGGCCCGACGGCGGCCCCAGGAGAGCATGTCCGCCGTGACTCTGCCACGACGCGAGGGGGCCTGGGCTCCGACCTCTCCTCCTCCTCCTCCCCCTGCTACTGCTCGTGCCTCGACCCGCGCTGCTGGCCCGCCAGGGGCGGGGAGGGGGGGGAGGGGGGGACACACGCAAATAAATACACACACAAATAGCAGGAGTCCCCATATCTCCCATATCTTCTGTTTTTGTTTGTCTTCCCCCACACGCCTCCCACATTTTCCTATATATTTTTTCTGGGGGATCGGCGATCCATTGCGTCTGTCTGTCTAGAAGGGGGGCGCGGCCCGGAACGCCCGTACGAGGCGCAGCTGCCAGGCACGCCCGTGGCGAAGCGCAGCTGCTGGGAACCATCCCGGGCCCCGAAGACCTCCGAGAACACCACGCCACCACCCCGAACAACTTACGAGACGGTCGGCGGCGAGCGACGGGCCTTCCTCCTCCCCTCCTCCCCCCCTCCCCTCCTCCCCTCCTCCCCTCCTCCCCTCCTCCCTCCTCCTCCCCTCCTCCCCTCCCTCCTCCCCCTCCTCCCTCCTCCTCCCCCCTCCCCCTCCTCCTCCTCCTCCTCCTCCCCTCCTCCTCCTCCTCCTCCTCCACAGTTACTCAATATGAATACTACTCTCCCTCTTCCCCTGATGACGGCCTGGGAGTGTCCGACCCCCCCCGCGTACTGTTTTTTACACACAGGTTTCCCCGGAGTTGGGTTTTCGCCTGCACTTTTTTCAAGATGCTGCTCTCGCTGAGGCGCCAGCCTCATTTTCGGGCCCCGCTCGTTCCGAATCGTGCTCCCGCTGCAGCGCTGGCCTCATTTCCGTGCTTCCGCTCGTTCCGAATCGTGCTCCCGCTGCAGCGCTGGCCTCATTTCCGCGCTTCCGCTCGTTCGACTCGTGCTCCCGCTGCAGCGCTGGCGTCATTTCCCGTGCCATGCCACGGCATGCAATGCAATGCTAGGTTGATACTACGCTTTGCGGTGCTCTTCTACGCCATGCCATGCCGTGCTCTACAATGCATCGCGTACCCTTTCGGGATCATTGCCCTGCTCGACATCCGACTGTGCGAGTAGAGAGGGGATCTGCGCCATGGTAAGGGATGGGAGGGAGGGGTAGGATGTCAGATATGACGCGAGCGCACCTAGCTTGTCTCCTCCCCTCCTCCCCCCCTCCTCCCCTCCTCCCCTCCTCCCCTCCTCCCCTCCTCCCCTCTCCTCCTCCCCTCCTCCCCTCCTCCCCTCCTCGTCCCCCAGACGCCCGACGTCTGGAGTTTCTCGTTGCGGGGCCCCCAGCGGTCTGACCCTTCTCCCCACGGCCAGCTCATCAACCCGAGTCGTTCTTGGCGGCCATGCAGGGCCCAGCGAGGGCCCCCCAGAGGCCGAAGACGGCGAACCACATCCACCTTGAGTTTCTGGATACGTTGGAGGTCCGTGTCCCTCGACCCGCGTCGCTGGCCCGCCGGTGGCGCGGGGGGGGGGGGGCGGCCTGACCGAGCACCCCGCGCCTGTCCAGCGTCTCCACCAACGCCTGCGGGCCCGCCCCGGCGCCGGGAGGTGGGGTGGCCACGGGCCAGGCCACGAGGGAGGGAGGGAGCTCCCTGGGAGTTCCCTGCCATCCAAGAAGGCCGGCGCCGAGGAACGCCGCAGCTCGACAGAGGGGTGGCGGAGGTCCTCTTCGCGCCTGGCGCTCCCCTCGTCGCGGGCTGCAAGCGCCACTGAGACCCGTCGACTGGGGTGCAAACCCCGCTGGACCCGCGCAGGGTTCGCGCGGCCCGTCCGAATCTCCCCCCCGCAAGCCCGTCAGAGGTTGCAGGAGTGGTGGTGGCGGTGCGCCCGCATCGGGCACAGAAAAACAAGCCATGGAAACGAGCTGTGGCGAGGCCGCAGCTGCAAGGAGTGGACCTCGTGCGGTTGTTCCCCCAGGCCCACCCACGCCTCCCCGCCCGCCCCAATGGTATGTCCACAGCGTGCCCCTCGGGGCGCCCTGCCACGGCGTGGCCAGCTGTAGTGCATTCAGCCTCAAGCGTGTTGGCGGCAACGAGCTCGTGGCAGAGCGCGCAAGCCAGGCAAGTGCGCAAGCCCTGCGCCGCCAAGCCCTGACAGAGCAGCGTGCGGAGGCAGACAGGACCTTGAGGGCTGGCTTGGGGGGCGGGCCTCTCTGCCGTCCAAGGCTCGCGACCATCCTGAGCACCGAGACGTCAGACATGACATCTGGCCAAGCTCGCGTGACTTTCTTTGCCCAATCACCTCTTCATAGTGTGGCCAGATTTTGGGGCGACAGAGATCGGCGTGAACCCATTACTGGGCCAAGATTTCTGGTTTCTCGCTTCCAGTCCATTCCAGCCCCTCCGGGCACCCTCAGGGCACGGGCGGTGGCGGCCCTCTCTGCCGCCCAGGCCGTCCAGGGCGCGGCCACCGAGGCATGAAAGCACACGCCCGGCGGGCCCGCCTGTTCGGTAAAGCCGCCGTGCAAACCCACACGTCCGTGTCAGGAACCCTCCCGACCAGGGCGGCCGACCTCGGCGCTCAGGGCGCACGAGATACTCCCATAGCTTGTGCCCAAAGTTTTCGTCACATTCGCAGAGGAACCGCCGACCCTATCGGCGTGTGAAGAGGCGGCTGTTCCGTTGGACTCCTCTTCCTCGACGTCGTCGTCGTCGTCGTCGTCGTCGTCGTCGTCGTCGTCGCCGTCGTCGTCGTCGTCGCCGTCACCGTCGCCGCTCCCTCTCTTTCCCTGGGCCCGTCGCCGCCCTCCTCTTTTCCTGGGCCCTCCTCCTCAGGCGCGCCAGCCAAAACGAAATTGAGCAACGTCGAAATTGAGTCGAAGGGAAGCCCCTTCCCTTTGATCCCTTCCCCGCCAGGGAGGGGGGGTCCCAGAGGTGGTCCCCGCGGGGAGTCTTGGGGGGGTCGCGGGGGGGTCCCTGGTCAGAATACCCCCCCCCCCCCTGGGTTTCTTGGGGGCCCGGGGCCCCAGAAAAGCCCCAAGACGAGCAAAGAATGTCCCAAGAGGCCCCCAAGACGGTCCTAGAGGACCCCGAATCGCCGAACGATCGGTCCTAGACGTCTAAGTCGCCTCCAGACGGCCCAAGAGGGCTGGAAGACGCCCAAAGAGCCTTCGAAGAGCATTCCAAAGAGAGCCACAAGAGGCGCAATCCATGGATTCCCCTATACTTGTTTAAATATTTGAGCGTTCTCACCTTTTGAGCTTCCCGACGCTCCACGACGGTCCAAGAGGCTCCAACAATCGCCCAAAGGCCGCCAAGAGGGTCCCGAAGCGGGCCAAAGAGGGCCCGAAGACGGCCCAAGACGCCGGCAAGACGGCTCAAGAGGCACCCAAGAGGGCTCCAAGAAGGTGCCCAGTCAGGGAAACCAAACGGACATTTCGAGCCCTCCGCCCCGAGCGACTCCCAGGAGGCCTCAAGAGGCTCACAAGAGGCTCCAAGAAAGAGGCCTCCAAGAGGCCCCAAGGAATCCCATAGAGGCTCCCAAGAGGCTCCCAAGAGGCCTCCAAGATGCTCCCAAAGGGCCCCAAAGACTGCCCCCAAGAGGCCTCTGAGAGTGATCCGAAGAGACCCAAACCAAAAACCCTGAGGACTCTGACCCACGTCAGCGTCGTCGTCGTCGTCGTCGTCGTCGTCCCCCTTCAGGGTCGGCGGCACTAGCCGTAAGGCCGTCGCAATACATGACTGTTCCCATCACCATGGGACGCACAACGACATACTAATACTACATGTCCTCCTTGGAGGCGCGCGTCCGACCCGAACATATAGTATACCCATATTATAGTATATCGTTTCCCGAGCGGTGTGGCCGGAAAACGCCCGCCACGACGCATATACTACAAGACTTCCCGGTGCGCGCAGCGCCCCTGGGGGGGGCGACGCACATACCTTAGTAGTGGAAACAATTGGTTTTCAAAATGTGTGGTCTTTAGAAGCTCTGCGTGGCGACGCCCCCGTCGCCACGCGTGCCCTCTGCGTGCCTGCGCCACGTAGAAGTACTGGAGACCGAGCATTTGGGGCGTCGCTGCGCGCGCCCTCTGCGTGGCTGCGACCACTTGTGAAAACCCACAAACCCATTAAGCTCGCTAACAAAGCACAGTATAAGCATGTTGGGGCGACGCCGACACCGACGAAGGGCAGGCCGACGAAGGCGCAGGCGACGCTGGAGCAGTGACGCTGGAGCAGTGACGCTGGAGCAGTGACGCTGGAGCAGTGACGCTGGAGCAGTGACGCTGGAGCAGTGACGCTGGAGCAGTGACGTTGGAGCAGTGACGTTGGAGCAGTGACGTTGGAGCAGTGACGTTGGAGCAGTGACGTTGGAGCAGTCCGACAGCGGCGCAGGCGCCGACGCCGCTGCCGACGCGCCCCCCGCCGAAGGCGACGCGGAGGCGGCAGCGGTGCCGGCGCGCTCTCCTCGCGGCGCTGGCCGGGCCTCGGCCTCGCCGCGGCCGGGCGCCCAACCCGCTGCGATGCCGCCTTCGCCAGCGCTGCTGCCGCCTTTGAAGGGGCCCCAGGACACACAAGTAAATACACAGAAATGAAATGATTCCCCATGTTTTCCTACATTTTTTTGAGTTTTTGTCTCCTCCCTTCCCCCACTTCCCATGGTTTCCCATCTTTTCCTGGGAGTGGACGATTAATTGTGTCTGTGTGTTATTTCCCTCCTGAGCCTTGGCCTCCGAGATCCGCGCGGCTTCCGCCGCGACCTCGGCTGCCGACGGCCCGGCGGGCTCGGCGGGGGCGGCCTGGCCAGCTGCGGGCGCGCTGGCGGCGCAGGCCTGGCCCGCTGCACCGCTCGCCCGAGCTTGCCGCGCCTCCGCCGCCGCCGCTGATGGCACCGCCCTCCGTGTTCGCCTTCCGCTTCTCCTGAGGTCTCTCATTGACGGCATTCTGGATCGCTAGTGCCTCCTCCTTCCACTTGGCCATCTCGGCTGAGCGGCTCGCCAAGTTCTCCTTGGCCTTCTTGAGCTCGCCACCGAAGTTGGCGAGCTGGTCGAGCTCTCCCTGGTCGCCCTCCTCGAGCTCCCGATATCTCCCTGAAGAGAGACTCGTCCCAGAGCAACTCGATCAACTCGGGCTCGCCGTCGCCAAAGTCTTGGGCGCCCCTCCCTGCATCGCGGGAGACGTCACGCCGACCTCTTGGGAGAGCGCCTGCACCGCCTGCCTGCGAGCCATCTCAGCCTCGGAGAGCACCATCGCGGTTTCCTTCTCGCGGGCTTCCGCCTTGGCAAGATTGAGCTGACAGCTCACGACCTGCGCCACTGCTTGGTAGAGTTTGCTGCTAGCATCCCGCCAGGTGCCTGTCGCTCTCCGCATGGCCTCAATTGCACCTGGGCCTGCAGGCGACTGGGCCTGCTGATTCGCCTTGGACACCTGCTGCTCCAGCACGAGTTTGACCGCAGGATCCTCTACTACCCGATGTGCAGCTTCGAGCGTAGCAACCTGCGGGGCCGCTACGACCTCCGCGCCGACCAAGTCAGGGGCTGTGCCTGCGAACCCTTAGGCGGTTTGGCATTGGGCTGAAACAGGCTGGCCCACGCTTCACATGTCTTGCACGTGCATTTATTGAGCTCAAGTCTAGAGTTCCACTCGCACTGCCCGCACTTGCTGCATATCGTCCACAGATCTGACAGGGTAGATGTGGCTCATTGGGCGTTGCCCTTCTTCGCGCGCATGGTTGTGACTGCGTCCCTTGAGCCAACAAGCTGAAATTGTCCAGACAAGACTCCTCCGAGTAATGTAAAGGGATGCAAGTGTATAGGACAACGGCTGGTGCCCCTCAACCACCACGTAGGAGGCGGACGCACTTGCGTGCCCAAACAAAATGCTCGGGTCCGCTTGAGGAATGGAGGATGAGGAGAAGGAGAAGGGGGAGGAGGAGGAGGAGGAGGAGGAGGAGGAGGAGGAGGGATGAGCAGGAGGAGGGGTGGGGAAGGTGGAGGAGCAGACGTAAGAGAGGAGAAGGAGAGTGGGGAAGGGGAGGAGGAGGAGGAGGAGGAGGAGGAGGAGGAGGAGGGATTGGGGCCGATGGAGGAGCAGGATGATGAGGGACGATGGAGGAAGAGGGGGAGGTGGAGAAAGAATGACCCAGATGAAAAGCGGAGAAGGGATGATTGGAAGAGAGAAAAAGGGACGAGGAGGAGAGGGAGGGAGGGAGGATGACCAGGGAGGAGGGGCAGGAGGAGGGATGAGTTTGAGTTTGCATACTGGACAGACAGCAGGGGGCAAGGCAAGGCAAAGCAACGCTTGCCGGGCGCATCCGCTGCGAAAGCGGACAGGCCCGCCGAAGGAGTAGATGGCGATATCCGAACCCTACCCCCACCAAGAGTCGATTGTCCTGAATCGATGGGAAGCGGGGGTACGGTTCGGATTTTCCCCTGTGTTCCGACCCTACCCCCGCCGCCCATCGAGATGCCTGAATCGTTGATAGGCGAGGATCGGGTTCGGAT
>CAUYUJ010016616.1:529553-532053 GCA_963575745.1 Prorocentrum cordatum
CCATGCGATTACCAAACGATTGCCATACGACTACCATACGATTGCCATGCGAAGTCCATACGATTACCGTACAACCACCATCCGAGTACCATACGACTACTATACGGTTACCATGCGACTACAATACGACTACCATACGATTACCATACGACGACCATACAAAACTAACGAAACTCATGCGACTACATGCGATGTCCATGCGATTGCCGTACTATTATGAAACGGCGCCCATACGATTTCCATACGACGACCACGCGGTTGCCATACGATTACCATGCAACGACAATACGATTGCCACACGAAAGCCCAGCGATTACCATGCGACAACCATACGACCGACTTACTATTACCCTGCCAAAACCATAAGACTACCATACGAACACCATTAGATTACCATACGAACACCATACCGGGGAAAGGAAAACACATACGCCCACCATGCGATTGTCCTTGTTCCTTTTCCTTTGCCCGCTCACTCCAAAATCCAAGGCTGCGGGCGCAGCGCAAGGTGGAGCCCTCGCGACGCGAGCAGGTCGCCCCGAAGGGGTCACAATGACGCGCACGGCTCGTACGCCGTGAGGAGAGATTGCTTGCTTGCTAACTGATAGCGCGCATTGCTCTGGTCGCCGGGCGGAGCGACGACGGGCGAACGAGGCGCTGGACACAGCGCAGCGCGGAGTTCGCGCGACGCGCGCTGATCGCCCCGAGACGGCCCCAGCGACGCGCGCAGGGCGTCCGCGGCGCGAGGCCAAACAGTTGGACAGCCGGTAGAAGGCGCGGCTGTGGCGGGCCGCTCATCAGGTCAGGCCTCGCGGATAAACTCGGTGAGCCCAAACGCACTGGCGAGGGCCGTGGCTTCCCTCCTGCCTCGATCCTCGCTCCTCGAAAGCGCAAAAAAAAACGCACGAACGCTCTAACGAACGCAGGACACAATCCCAAAACATGTCGCGATGGCCCTGTTGTTCTAAGCCACCGAATTACTGGCGACCGTCTGGTAGCGCATCCGCAAGGCGAGCACCCCAACGAACCCCCGACACCAATTCCACAAAAAAACGCGATGGTCGAGGGTCCCTCCTTCCAGAAAGCTTAGAGCCTCGATCCTCGAGGTTCGCACTTCAAACCTCGACGCGAACCTCGAAAATGCCGAGGCACCCACGTTAGCCTTTCCAAACGAGAACGCCTTCGGTGGAGCCTTCATGGGGCCACGAAACGTGCGAGGGGTGTGCCGCAATGGGTGTGCGGGACGCATGCGGGCACACCCACTCGGACCTTCGGTGGAGCTCCCTATGGGGCCACGAAACGTGTGGGGTGTGCCGAAATGGGTGTGCGGGACGCATGCGGGCACACCCACTGGGACCTTCGGTGGAACCCCATATGGGGCCAAGAAACGTGTGAGGGGTGTGCCGAAATGTGTGTCCGGGACGCATGCGGGCACACCCACTGGGACCTTCGGTGGAGCTCCCTACGGGGCCACGAAACGTGTGCACGGTGTGCCGAAATGGGTGTGCGGGACGCATGCGGGCATACCCACTGGGACCTTCGGTGGAGCTCCCTATGGGGCCGCGAAGCGTGTGATGGGGTGTGCCGAAATTGGTGTGCGGGACGCATGCGGGCACACCCATTGGGACCTTCGCTGGAGCTCCCAATGGGGCCACGAAGCGTGTGAAGGGTGTGCCGAAGTGGGTGTGCGGGACGCATGCGGGCACACCCACTGGGACCTTTGGTGGAGCTCCCTACGGGGCCACGAAACGTGTGCAGGGGTGTGCCGAAATAGGTGTGCGGGACGCATGCGGGCGGCGGCACTGGGGTCTTCGGTGAAGCCCCATATGGGGCCAAGAAACGTGTGGGTGGCGTGCCGAAATGGGTGTGCGGGACGCATGCGGGCACACCCACTGGGACCTTCGGTGGAGCTCCCTATGGGGCCACGGAGCGTGTGAAGGGTGTGCAGAAATGGGTGTGCGGGACGCATGCGGGCATATCCACTGGGACCTTCGGTGGAGCGGCCTATGGGGCCTCGCGACGTCTGAGGGGTGTGCCGAAGTGGGCGTGCGGGACGCATGCGGTCACACCCACTGGAACCTATAGGTGGAACTCCCTATGGGGCCACGAACCGTGTGAAGGGTGTGCCGACATGGGTGTGCGGGACGCATGCGGGCACACCCACTGGGGCCGTCGGCGGAGCCCCCTATGGGACCACGAAATGTGTGAGGGGTGTGCCGAAATGGGTGTGCGGGACGCGTGCGTGCACACCCACTGTGGCCTTCGGTGGAGCTCCCTATGGGACCACGAAACGTGCGAGGAGTGCGCCGCAATGGGTGTGCTGGACGCATGCGGGCACACCCACTGGGACCTTCGGTGGAGCCCCCTATGGGGCCACGAAGCGTGTGAGGGACGTGCCGAAATGGGGGGGGAGGAGGGAGGAAGGGGAGGAGGAGAGGAGAGGAGAACGCGGGGCGACGTCTCTTCAAAACGAAGACCCAACACCACAGGATGGTTGGGA
>CAUYUJ010016616.1:537053-670544 GCA_963575745.1 Prorocentrum cordatum
CTCCATGAAAGGGCCCCAGGACACACAAATAAATACCCACAAATGAAGATACTCCCTATACTTTCATATATATATATATATGTTTTTTTGTATTCCCCCCCACTTCCCATATGTTTGGAGATTCTCCTGAGAATCGGCGATCAGTTGTGTCTGTGTGTTTTTTCCCCTCCTGACTCGAGGGGCGATGAGGCTCGATGCACCCCTCCCTGAGCCCACCCGCCCCGGCCCGTCGGTCGGGCGAAGGAGGCCAGAAACGTGAAGCAGGAGGGCGCCGCAAAAGAGATTGGGCTTCCGTCCGCCCCCCTCAGGAGGACGGAAGAGGTGTGAAGCCACTCGATCGCTGAAGTGGGAGGGCGCTCAAAGTGGATTGGAATCCGGGACTCCAGAGATACCCCAGCACTTCCAACGACCGATGGGCAACGTTGCCCCTGACATTTCTGAAGGGGCCCACAAACACACACGTAAATACACACAAGTAACAAGATTCCCCATATTTCCCCATATCTTCTGGGCTTTTGTCTTCCCCACCACTTCCCATATTTTCCAATATTTTCTCGGGAATCGGCGATTCATTGCGTCTGTGTGTTATTTTCCCTCCTGAGTTGCCCCTGACCTTTCGCTCCCGGGCTTCTGGGCCGGGAGCCGGGGCCGCCGGCGGCCGCTCGGTGCGAGCTCGGCACCCCTGCAGATGGGAACGCTCTCGGCGGGGCGCGGCCGCCGGAAGGCTCCCCGAGGCCGAGGCCCACCGAGAACCGACGAGCAATCCGAGCACCTCGAAGCTTGAACGCCCGAAAACCGCGAGTCTCTCCCTCCTCTTCCTCCTCCTCCTCCTCTTCCTCCTCCTCTTCCTCCTCTTCCTCCTCCTCCTCCTCCTCTTCCTCCTCCTCCTCCTCCTCCTCCTCCTCCGCCTCCTCCTCCTCCCTCCTCCTCCTCCTCCTCCGCCTCCGCCTCCTCCCCTCCTCCTCCCCTCCCCTCCCCTCCTCCTCCGCCTCCGCCTCCGCCTCCGCCTCCGCCTCCGCCTCCTCCTCCGCCTCCTCCTCCTCCTCCTCCTCCTCCTCCTCCTCCTCCTCCTCCTCCTCCTCCTCCTCCTCCTCCTCCTCCTCCCCCCGAACCTGTTCCGCACACCCCGAGTGCGCCATCCACTTCCCGACCGCCCCTGGGGTCCAGAAGCAGCCTCTCTGGGAACCATCCCCTGAACTGGAGGGGGCATTCTGACCAGAAGCTCGAGGCGGATCCAGCCGTGACCCCGAGGGGGCCCGAGGATGATGAAGGAACATCCAGAAGTCGAACCTCGAACCTCGACCCTCGCGGCTCGAGCCTCGATCTCTCCGAGCCTGTCTCTCCCAAACTTTTCCCCTGATCACCCCCTCGACTTGAGGCTTGAGAATAGGCACCAATACCAATATCTAGGGTTGCCTCCACCGGGAGGGAATTATCCTAGATTTGGGTGCTGGTGGCATTCTGTATGCCACCTAGAAGCCCGAATATTACATCACATCACCATTGAGATCGGAGTCGATTTCCCCCCGTTGAGACACACCGCCGATGTTGGTGTTGGTGTTGGTGCCAACCTCTGGTTTGGACGCCCGAAGCTGGTACGATGCCCTACAAACAACGTTGTCCAACACCGGCAGCGGCCGCTGCTGGGCAGGCGCACTTGTGCCTCAAATGGACAACCTCCGCGGCGACGGCGACAGCGAGTCTGGTTCATAATGAACAGGAACTACTTTTCGGGTGTTGCTAGAAGTGCCCCTGGCCCAAGGTGCCCCCAGCTATTTGCTTCATTTTGGAGCCACTGGGGCCCTCTGGGCATCGTGAGGGGTGCCTTGAGGCCGTCTGGACCACCCCGAGAATCCTGGGGGTACACTTGGGCCAGGGGTACTTCTAGCAACACCCGACTTATGTTCCCGTACCATTCTCGATCGTACCGACGACAGCGGCCAGATTCGATTGGGACAGAAGCGGCTGGCTGGCTCTTGCTCGGCCCCCTGCCTCTCGGAGTAGCCGTTACGCGACGACCAGAAGCGGGCCTCACGCGAGATCGTACCCACGTCGATCGTACTGACTGGTGCTGGTGCCAACCTGCGGGCCTCCAGCTCGAGGAGCGGGCCCCGCGCCGTGCACCGAGGTGCGCACGTCCCCTGCCGTACTGCTGTCGGCGGTGGGCCCGCCCGCGCGCGCGCAGAGGGGGGCCCCGGCTGGCGGAGGCCCAGCGCGGACCGCCCGCGCCAGCGATCGGCGAGGGCAACCCCCCTGACCTTCCAGAGCGCGGACCAAACACAACACTCCGGACCTGTAGACCTGTCTGGACTGCGGGAGGCCACGACGGGAACTCAGATGTCAGGGTCCTGGCGCTGTTGGGTCAGCCCTCCTGAAAGTCAGGGGCCATTCGGAGGAAGCTCCTGGAGGCCTCGCGCGGCAACTTGAGAACCAGATCACGTCGGACTTACATCGGAGCAGCGCCGCGCGATCGTCGACCCATGTCTTACGGAGCGGACGTGCAAGTGTTCCTCCTATAACCAGGGCGCGGAACCTGACGCTCAGTGGGGACTCTGCGACGAGCCTTATACGTGCCCGGAGATCTGGGCGTTGCCATGCTGTTCCGCGCCCGGCGCCTTCGCCCTGGATTCGGGCCCCGGGACCAGCAGGGATCGATCTGGCTCGAACAATGCCACAAAAAGATGGGGTCTAGGGCTACGGCCATGAGTTTTGACAAAGTTGCATTTTTTCGCAACGTCAGGTCTCAAGGCTACGTTTGCAGCCTGGAAATTGCAACCAACACCAACACACGGGTTTACCTCCACTGGGGGGAGATGATCCTGGATCTTGATGCTGGTGGCAACTAGTCTCTCAGCCACCTGAGACGCCCGAACATTACCACCATCACTGAGATCCAGATCGTCTTCCCTCTTTGAGGGCAACAAGCGATGCTGGCGTTGGTGTCAGCCTCTCAGCCTCCAAGAGTAACCTCACGTAGTCCTGGCAGTGCAGTGAGCTTTCACAGCTGCACCAGAGGCTGAATTATCAAACAAGCAACAGATGCAGAGGCCTCCCAACTGGGGTCCGAGAAGATGGGGATGGAGAACCGCGCTCTGTCGCCCAAACATCGACGATATATATATATATATATATATATCGGCGATGCGTAGACGACGCCGTCGGCGTGGCGAGAATCGCACTCCGCGTCGAGCCGCACCGCCGATGCAGCCGCGATGCGGCGCGATCCTCCGACGCCAGCTGCGCGGACCCCACGGGGGAGACCCTCGGCAATGGGAGCTTTGCCCACCTCTGCAACGGTGCGGAGGGGCAGCGCGCTGCTCGGTAGATCATACGTGAAGGGGCCCATGGGACACACAAATAAATAAATACACACAAATAAAAGGATCCCCCATATTTGCCCATAGTTTCTGGGTTTTTGTCTTCCCCCCCACTTCCCATATTTTCCCATATTTTCTGGGTTTTTGTCTTCCCCCCCACTTCCCATATGTTCCCATATCTTCTGGGACATCGACGATTCATTGTGTCTGTGTGCTTCTTTCCCTCCTGAATAGGTGCTCCGCGCGGCACAATAAACTCGGCTATACGCAAGAGTGACCCTGGATAAGAGTGACCTTTGGTGCGCGGCGGGTCGGGCGAAAGGGGGGGATAGCAAAAGGGGGGTTTGAGAATCAGCTCACGTAGCTGATTTTCCCGGCGCCAGGAGGCGCCCATGTATCGAGAAATGGGCCCCTCGGTCGGGGCGAAACCAGCTGCATGCAGCAGATTTCGTAACCCCCCCTTTCCCGAACCCCCCCTCTCGCCCGACCCGAGGCTTTGGGGGGACCGCGGAGAGGCCAAATCCAGGCGCGCTAGCCGCTGCTGCCGCTGCGCGTTCAGCCATCTGGGGGCCCATCTGTGCCCGCACCAAAGGTCACTCCGGCGAAAGGTCACTCTTACGCCCAGTCGATAAACACACACACATACACACACACACACACACTCTCACACACACACGCACACACCCCACGGCGCTCTCTGCCCGGCCGCGTGGTGCTGGCGACGAGGGGGTGGCAAGCTGACCCGGGTCCTGGCTCTGCGACGCCCCGGGAAGGGTACGAGGCAGAGCGGAATCGAGAGGCTTCTTTGCCAGAAAGGGCCATCTTCAAACGCACAAAAGAACATACCCAAAACACAACAACACACACACACACACAACAAACACATATTGTGTGTGTTGTTTTTTTGTGTGTTTGTTGTGTTTTTTGTGTTTGTGTGTGTGTGTGTTGTTGTTGTGTGTTGTGTGTGTTTTTTTCCCCCACGGGCTTGCCCGTCCACTCGTAGCAACATCCAACCATGACGGAGGTGGTGGGAGGCACCTCGGCATCCACGGCCTCGCGAGCCCGGCCCCTGGGGCGCAACCAATGGATACAGGCGTCTTCTCCCCGATGCCCTGCGCGGAACGTCTCCATGCGATCGCGTATCGATTGGATCGCGCCCTGGAATCCAGACCGCCAGGGCGTGGATATGCCTACGTTCGCCGCTCGTGAGGGAAGGGCTCTAGCTAGAAAAAGAACACGTTTACTGAGCACCATACTTTCTCGATGGTCCGCCCGCATTTCTTGGATCTGCGCTGGACCCCCTTTCTGGCGCGCTCCGCGCGCCAGGGGCGGCGCCGGAGGCGCCGGAAGAGGGGCGTCCCAGCGCCGATCCTCAGAGATTAGGTTTATGTAGCTTGTGGCAGTGGTTCTTCGACTGGCCTCGGTCTCCGCGAGAGCCGTACGATCTTCAATTACCAGCCTGGAGAATATCCCTATCCCTATGCTGGGCATCTACTCATCACGATGCCAATCTTAGGGATTCCCCTTATTTTTGGAGGGCGCATCCATGAGATTGTCATCGCCTTTTGGCGTGTCAATCTTAGGGATAGGGATACGTTCGAGGCTGGTAATTCAACGGTCTCTGTCATCCGAGAGCCCGAAAGTCTCCAGGAAGGTCCCTGACTTGGGTGCCCGCGCCCCCGCTGCCGCGGCGGGAAGGTGGCCAGGTCTCCGTGGCGGCCATGCCCCACCAAAGGAACGAAACCGATCGAACAGATCCTCACATCTGTAGAACAAGAACTAACCAGCCTCGAACGTATCCCTATCCCTAAGATGGGCGAGCAAAAAGCGAGGACAACCTTAGGGATGGGCCCTCAGAAACCGAGGGAATCCTTAAGATCGGCATCGAGGTGAGGTGATGTCAAACATAGGGATAGGGATATGTCCCAGGCTGGTAAAGAACGACTAGTGCAGGTCCGTGCCGTGTCGACCCCGGCGTTGGTTCCCGACACCGCGCTGAATCGTTCAACCTTGAACGATCGGCCGTCTCCGCAACGTCCGATCGTTCAACATCGACCGATTCTGGGTCGCCGGCGGCGTTCAACCTTGAACGCCCGCGCTGGGGTCGCCGCTGGTCGACACGACACGAACCTACCGTACTAAAACTTCACTTTCAGAGGTCCGCGCGAATTTCTTGGGTCTGCGCGGAACCACCCCCATCGCAGGCGCGCGGAGCGCGCCGGGGGGTCCAGCTCGGATCCGAGACATCCGCGCGGAGCTGCGAACATTGGTGCTTCCGTATGGGTTTATGTTTCGCATCTGTACGCTCGACACGGGTACAGTATTCGGGAGCGGCCAAGAGGGGGGTGTCCAAGAGGGGGGGGTGCAAATCATGACCGGCGGCATGTGTGCGGCCCAGCGGGGGGGCCGGGGACGTAATGAAATGAGAAGAGGCGCCGCGAAATCTGGGGAGATATCATGGCCCGCGCCATGAGATCCACCCCCCCCTAGTCATCACCCCCCTCTTTTCCGCCCCCTAAGTATATGTCGCTGAAAACCAGCAACGGCCGCCGCTGGGCAGGCGCCCTCTTGCCTCAAATGGGCAACGCCCGCAACAACGCCGACGATGAGTTCGGCGCAGAGTAACCAAGAGCTGCTCGCGGTGTTCGTACCCATTCTGCCGTGCCCATTTCACTCGTACCGGCCCCATGCGCCAAAGGCCAGACATCTGCCGGGATTGCCGACTCTTGCCCAGCCCTGTATTACCAGCCTGGAACATATCCCAATCCCTATGCTGGGCATCTCCTCATCACGATGCTTATCTTAGGGATTCCCATATTTTTTGAAGGCGAATCCCTAAGATTTTGAGGGCGAATCCCTAAGATTGTCATCGCCTTTTGGCGTGTCAATATTAGGGATAGGGATACGCTCGAGACTGGTAACTGTGCCTGTCAGAATGGCAACTGACCGACGAACCGAAACGGGTCTGACGCGAGATGGCACAACGACCTTGCCTGGTGGCTTTCTCGGGAGCGGCCAAGAGGGGGGTGTCCAAGAGGGGGGGGTGCAAATCATGACCGGCGGCATGTGCGCGGCCCAGCGGGGGGGCCAGGGACGTAATGAAATAAGAAGAGGCGCCATGAAATCTGGGGAAATATCATGACCCCCGCCATGATATCCACCCCCCCCTAGTCATCACCCCCTCTTTGCCGCCCCCGAGAGATGGCACACACGGCCTTGCCTGGGTGGCTTTCGCGGGCCGCCACCGCGGCACGCCATAGTGGAAACGCGGGCGCCAACGTGCGACCTTGCGCGGGCAACTTGCGCGCCAGTGCCCAGGAAGACGACCCCGTGCTCTGCGCCGCTCTGTTGGAGGAGGGAGGGGGAGGGGGAGGGGGGGGGAGGAGGAGGAGGAGGAGGAGAGGAGGGAGGAGGAGGAGGAGGAGGAGGAGGGAGGTTGCTCGTGTTCTCCCTCCTCCTCCTCCTCCTCCTCCTCCTCCCTCCTCCTCCTCCTCCCTCCTCCTCCTCCTCCCCTGAGGAGAAGGAGGGAGGAGGAGGAGGAGGATGAGGACGAGGAGGACGACCCCAGGAGGAGCAGGAGGAGGAGGAGGAGGAGGAGGAGGAGGAGGAGGAGGGAGGAGGGAGGAGGGTCGAACCTCCCTCCTCCTCCCTCCTCCTCCGAGATCCGACGTCGGGAGATGACCTCCGCGCGGGAGCAGCACACCTCCGCCGAGATCCCGGCCGACCAGCCGTGCCCCTGGGGCAGCTGGGTTTGACTCGCTCCCGCGGGGACCCACCGCATCGACGCTCTCCGAACAGGGGTGACGTAGCGGACGGGTCCCCCAGGGAGGCGAGAAGCCTCTGCTTGGACGCCCGAAATGGGTACGGAAAAAATTGGCACAATGTCCAACAACAAATGCTGTCCCAAACCAGCAGCGGCCGCTGTTGGGCAGGCGGCCTCCTGTCCCGAATGGACACCGGCCGCGGCGGCGCGGACAGCGAGTCCTGTTCAAGATGAACAGAAACTGCTGTTGGGCACTGTACCCCTTCTTTCCGTACCCCTTTCGGGCGTTCAGACTCTGGGGGAACGCGAGGGGGCGACCGGCTCGGGGGCGGGAGCATCGGTACCGGGCATCGGCGATAGGGAGCCCGCGCGGTCCTGGGCGCGTTGGGCCATCGGGCCCTTACCAGCGATGCATGGGCCGCCCTTTTGGGGGTCGGTGCGGTCTCCACTGAGCCGGTTCCCGACCGACGCTGCCCCTGAAAGGACTACAGTCGGGGCGTTGACCTAAGGAACCCTAAATAAGGAACGAGGCCCCTTTTTTCCATAAGTTAACCTTCGATTTCCTGTCGAAAACATGAGGAAAGCCTGAGGCAAGCTGTGAAACACTTCAGGAACGCGGAGCCCCTCCCCAACGAAAAGGCTTCCTTCTTCAGGGCCCCGACTGTACCCATCCTCAGGTTGCGGCTGGTCTGATGGAGCCGGATCGACCAGTAGGTTCCAGGCGCATCGCTGGCCATCGCTCGGACGTCCATTCCCTGTGTTTTTGTTTCGGTTTCGTGCGTGGCTTTTTCGCAAAATTATCAAGGATCTTCCTCGATGGTCCTCGCCGAAGGAAAAATGCACACGTCCGAGCGATGGCAAGATCGAGGCGCCCACGAACACATCCACGGCCTCGCGGTCAGGCGCTCCACAGAGGGGAAGGTGGGGACTCACGGGGGGGTGAAGGACGCGCCCCCCTCAGATACGTCCTGGGCCCACGGTGGCAGTTCAGATGCCGTCTAGGGCCCCTTTGATCGGCCACCTCGTTTCGGGGATGGACAGACCCCCCTTTGGTAAAACGTGGTTTAGTGAAAACGACCTTGAGGCCCAAACCTGGCGGGCGCAGGCCTGGAAAATAACGGCCACGGCGCCCTCTCGAGAACCGAAAACGGCCCATTCACTAATCGACATGTCACTGTTGGGGGTTCTATCCACCCCCGACCGTTCATTGGCCACCCCGCTCGTTGCCCCAAAGCGGTCCGGGCGGATCTTTTGGACCGGCGCAGGACCCCCCCCCACTCCCTGGCGCACGGAGCGCGCCAGAGGCGTCGCTGGGGGCGCTGCCACGGGGGCCCAAACGCCGATCGAAGGAATCCGAGCGGAACTCCGAGAACATATGCTTATGCAATTTGTTGTTCGATCTTCAACCCCCCACCACTGGCCTCCCAGAATGTTGGCAAGTCCGCCGACCCCCTTCAGCGTGTGTGAGACGCTTTTCAATTCGAGTCGTCGTCGTCGTCGTCGTCGTCGTCGTCGTCGTCGTCGTCGTCGTCGTCGTCGTCGTCATCGTCGTCGTCGTCGTCCCGCTCCCCCCCTTTCCCTGCACCCTCCTCCTCACGGGCGATCCGCCCCGGCCCCTGCCCCAGCCCCGACCTTTCCGGCCCCACCAGGGCCCAAGAGGCTCCCCGGAAAGCCCCGAGAAGGGCTCCAGCGTGGTCGTCGCTGCCGCCGCCGCCGTCTTCCCCTCGAGGGTCGGCGGCGCTGGCCGTGAGGCCTTCCCAGTATTTGGACGCCCGAAATGGGTACAGAAAAAATGGGCATAATGCCCAACAGCAGATGTTGTCCCAAAGCAACAGCGGCCGCTGTTGGGCAGGCGGCCTTCTGTCTCAGATGTACACAGGCCGCGGCGACGCCGAGAGCGAGTCCTGTTCAAGATGAACAGGAAGCGCTGTTGGGCATTGCACCCGTTCTTCCTGTACCCATTCCGTTCGTGCCGACAGTAGCACTCTGCACACACAGGCCCACCTGGACTGCTTCATAAAACAGGGCTAGGATCGGGATAAATCACTCCAGAGCGTTCCGGAGCGCTCTCAGAGCGTTCCGGAACGCTCTGGAGCGGCCGCGGCGCCCAATACACCCTCCAAACCCGCCGATTCTCAGAGATTTCGAGTTATCCCGATCCGATGTTGCCCCGATCTTCGCGTCGTTTTACTTCACCCTCCTGGAAGGCCCAAAAGACACCGCTGGCGGAGGCCCAACGCGGCCCGGGCCGTGCAGCCGCGGCCCCGTCGCCGGGCGGGTGGGCGGAGCCAGCGCCCGGCGGCCCGCGCCTTGCTGCACAAGGGCGGGGGCCGCGGCGGCTCTGGGCGGCCCTCGGCTGCGGCAGTTCCACTGCGGCGGCCAGTCCAAGCCCTACCCTGTACTCCTCTCTGTACACAGACCGGCAAAATAGCCTAATCTCGCTGAGGTCCGCGCGGAGCGCTTGGATCTGCGCTGGACCCCCCCTCCCTGGCGCGAGGAGCGCGCCAGGGGCGGCGCTGGAGGCGCCCAACCCTGGTCCAAATGAGATCGTATGTTTTGTTATTCTGCGATCTTCCTGGAATGACCCGGGCCCCCTCGCGTCGTAATAGAAATCGCGACGCGGGACACTGCTGCACCGTTGCTGGGCCTCTTGGTGGTCTCCAAACCAGGTGGTGAGACACCCGGTGGTGACCCCGATTCCCCCCAAAATAATTCTGGGTCACCACCGGGTTTGGGGACACGCGGTCGCCACGAGGTTTTGCGCTTCCTGGGCCAACCGGCGCTCGAAAAACATTACCCAAATCGCCCAAAACTCACCACCAGGTGTTCTCACCACCACGTTTGGGGACCGCCAAGCCTCGGCAGTTCCTCGCTGCCCCCCGGGCCGTCGGCAGAAACGACTCGAGATGAACAGCCGGCCTCCAGGGAGGTGTCCAGACCTCCAGACCTCCGGGGGCCCACGTCATGGAGAACGCTCTTCTGTCACACGGACGCCATCGAGCCACGAGGCGCTGTAGAACTTGCAGGGCCGCGACCAAGATGCAGTCGGGGCGCTGACCTAAGGAATCCTAAATAAGGAAGGAGGCCCCTTCTTTCCACAAGTTAAACTTCGATGTCCGATCGAAAACATGAGGAACACCTAAGGCAAGCTGTATAACAAACAAGGAACACCGAGCCCCTCCCCAACGAAAAGGGTTCCTTCTTCAGGGCCCCGACTGTAGCCCCCCCTCAGACCTAGAGACCCACCTGGGCTGCTTGAGCCCCCCAGCTGGAATCTAGCCTCTCGTCAAACTCCTGGGATGCTTCTGCTGCCCTCCTGGCGTTAAGTCGGGCCTGTCCCCCTACGGGGGGATGTTCAACGAGAAATAAGAAATGCCTCCAAAAATAATAAAAGAAGTCCAGAAATAGTACAGGGAGCATTTTTTGAATATTATTGGGCCTTCTTGGGGTATTTTTGGGAGTATTTTTGATTCTTCGTCGAAGATCCCCCTGTATGGGGGACACGCCCGACATCATCCTGGCGAGAAACGATTGGTTCATTCGCGCTGGGGCCCCAGGACACACAAATAAATACACACAAATAAAAATATTCCCCTATATTTTCCGATCTTTTCTGTTTTTTTCTTGTGTCCCCCTCAATTCCTATATTTTCCCATATTTTCTGGGGAGTCGACGATTAATTGTGTCTGTGTGTTTATTTCCATCCTGATCCTGGGGTTCTTTTGATGCCCTCCTGGCGAGAACCGCTGGGCCCCCCAGCAGCCCTCGAAAGTGGCGACCGTTTCACAGATCGCAGCCCCCCCAGGGATGGCGAGGTCCCATTTGAATCCGCCGCGAGTGCACTGTGCTGGGCCCCCCAGCAGCCCTCGAAAAAGGCGGCAGCTTCACAGATCGCAGCCCCCCAGGGATGGCGAGGTCCCATTTGAATCCGCCGCGAATGCACACTGTGCTGGGCCCCCCAGCAGCCCTCGAAAGTGGCGACAGCTTCACAGATCGCAGCCCCCCAGGGATGGCGAGGTCACATTTGAACCCGCCGCGAGTACACACTGTGCTGGGCCCCCCAGCAGCCCTCGAAAGTGGCGACAGCTTCACAGATCGCAGCCCCCAGGGACGGCGAGGTCCCATTTGAATCCACCGCGAGTGCACACTGTGCTGGGCCCCCCAGCAGCCCTCGAACGTGGCGACAGTTTCACAAATCGCAGCCCCCCAGGGATGGCGAGGTCCCATTTGAATCCGCCGCGAGTGCACACTGTGCTGGGCCCCCCAGCAGCCCTCGAAAGTGGCGACGGTTTCACAGATCGCAGCCCCCCAGGGATGGCGAGGCCCCATTTGAATCCGCTGCGAGTGCACACTGTGCTGGGCCCCCCAGCAGCCCTCGAAAGTGGCGACAGTTTCACAGATCGCAGCCCCCAGCCGCGGTGGGTACCCACTGTGCTGGGCCCCCCAGCAGGCCTCGAAAGTGGCGACAGTTTCACCGATCGCAGCCCCCCAGCTGGCACGCAGCGACGAGCGAGGCGAAAGGCAAAGGGGAAGAGAGGGGCGGGAGGGGGCGGGAAGGAAGGAAGGACGGAAGTGAGGAAGGCGACGCGCGAGCAGTGCTCGATTCATGACCCTGTGACGTACCCAACCCATTTGTATCATGGGAAACGAGGAAGTGGCCGAAACTTGCACGGACAACCCACTTGCAGGATCCGTTGTTTGATATGTAGGCTACTTGGGACACGCGCCAATGGAATGATGCGCAGGAGAACCATACAAGAACGAGGGGCGACACCTACAGGCTCGAAGGAGACATGGGGAGTCGGGAACGAAGAGCAGGAGAAAGACGCGCGGGAAGCCCACTGTGCTGCCCCCCCCCCCCCAGCAGCCCTCGAAAGATCGCAGCGGGATGGCGAATTTGAACACCCACTGATCGCGAGATCGCAGCCCCCCAGGGATGGCGAGGTCCCATTTGAACCCGCCGTGGGTACCCACTGTGCTGGGCCCCCCAGCAGCCCTCGAAAGTGGCGACAGTTTCACAGATCGCAGCCCCCCAGGGATGGCGAGGTCACATTTGAATCCGCCGCGGGTGCACACTGTGCTGGGCCCCCCAGCAGCCCTCGAAAGTGGCGGCAGTTTCACAAATCGCAGCCCCCTAGGGATGGCGAGCTCTCATTTGAATCCGCCGCGGGTGCACACTGTGCTGGCCCCCCCAGTCCGACAGCAGCCTGGCGAGGTCCCCTGAAGCAGCCTCGAAAGTGGCGACAGTTTCACAGATCGCAGCCCCCCAGGGATGGCGAGGTCACATTTGAATCCGCCGCCCCCCCAGCAGCCTCGAAAGTGGCGACAGTTTCACAGATCGCAGCCCCCCAGGGATGGCGAGGTCCCATTTGAATCCGCCGCGAGTGCACACTGTGCTGGGCCCCCCAGCAGCCCTCGAAAGTGGCGACAGTTTCACAGATCGCAGCCCCCCAGGGATGGCGAGGTCCCATTTGAACCCGCCGCGAGTGCACACTGTGCTGGGCCCCCCGGCAGCCCTCGAAAGTGGCGACCGTTTCACAGATCGCAGCCCCCCAGGGATGGCGAGGTCCCATTTGACTCCGCCGCGAGTGCACACTGTGCTGGGCCCCCCAGCAGCCCTCGAAAGTGGCGACCGTTTCACAGATTGCAGCCCCCCAAGGATGGCGGAGTCTCATTTGAATCTGCCGCGAGTGCACACTGTGCTGGGCCCCTCAGCAGCCCTCGAAAGTGGCGACCGTTTCACAAATCGCAGCCCCCCAGGGATGGCGAGGTCCCATGTGAATCCGCCGCGAGTGCACACTGTGCTGGCCCCCCCAGCAGCCCTCGAAAGTGGCGACAGTTTCACAGATCGCAGCCCCCCAGCTGGCACGCAGCGACGAGCGAGGCGAAAGGCAAGGGGGAAGAGAGGGGCGGGAGGGGGCGGGAAGGAAGGAAGGAAGTGAGGAAGGCGACGCGCGAGCAGTGCTCTATTCAAAACGAGGACCCAGCGCAGGAGGGTTGGGAAAAACGAAAACCCAACGCAGGAGGGTTGGGAAATAGTCTAGGGACTATGTCTGAGTATGTTTTTTACCTTTTTGGGGTACGTATTTTTGGTAGTATTTTTAATGTTTCGTCGAACATCCCCCTGTAGGGGACAGGCCCGACATAATCCTAGGCATTCCTGGACGGCACCCGCCGCGAATCGTGGCGCACTGGGTCCCTCTCCAACCCCCGCCCCCCCCGCTGTCACGCCAGTCCTTCGAAGGGATGGGGGCTCGACTAGGGTCCGCCGATGCCGCAGCGACATGGAGTGCGCCCTGGGTCTACGGTTGTGTCGGGCATGTCCCCCTGCAGGGGGATTTTCGACGAAAAATTACAAGTACCCCAAAAATGGTCAACAAAAAGGCGAAGAAATACTCAGACAATAGTCCCCAGACTATTTTTGGACTATTGTTTGACTATTTTTGGTGTTCTCTTCATTTTTCGTCGAACATCCCCCTGTGTGGGGGACAGGCCCGACTTAAATCTATGAGCATTGCACACGTATCTCGCTCGGCGAGCTGCCCAGAGATCCGAGGTCGTGACTTTTTCATTGCGGGGTCTCTGGAGGTCCCGACCCTTTCCCCGGGACCAGTTTTTCACCCTGAGTCGTTTTCTAACGGTCCTGGGGCCTGGCGAGGGCCCCTGGAGGCCGAAGGGGGTGGAAAACCTCCGTCTTGATGTTTGTCTATGCCCTGGATCTCTGGGAGCTCAGCTGTGGGGTACAACAATGCTGTAGTCGACCCCCCCTGCTGCAGGCACCGCCGGGGATGAAACGAGCGCTCTCCTGGTATGGGACGCACAGAGACATACTAATACTATATGTCCGCACTGGAGGCGCGCGTCCGACCCGAACAAATAGTATACCCATCTTGTGGTATATCGTTTCTCGAGCGGTGGGGCCAGAAAGCGCCCGCCACGACGCACATACTGTAAGATTTCTCGGTGCGCGCGTCGCCCCTGGGGGGGCGACGAACACATAATATAAGTATGCTGGGGGCTTAGTGGGCGCCGGAAACGGCAGGGCTGTTTTTTCACCGTTTCCTGAAAAAGGTCCTTTGAAAATGGGAACAACAACAAAAACGGCGACCGGAAACGGCAACGCAAACGGCTCCAGGATCGGAACCGGAGCGGGAACCCGTAGAGGAACGGCGATGGAACCGGACAACAAAAACGGCGGCGGAACCGGGGAGAAAAAAAAACGGCAAAACGGAGGCGGTAAAAAAACGGCCCTGTCGTTTCCAGGGCCCACGAATTACCAGCCTGGAACATATCCCGATCCCTATGCTGGGCACCTCCTCATCACGATAGTGGCTGGACGGAGAAGGTCCTCCTCCTCCTCCTCCTCCTCCTCCTGCTCCTCCTCCTCCCCATCCTCCTCCTCCTCCTCCTCCTCCTCCTCCTCCTCCTCCTCCTCCTCCTCCTCCTCCTCCAGGAGGAGGAGGGGCAACGCCGGCGGCAGGGCGGCGGCAGAGGCCCGCCCGTCCCTCTGGAGCGGCCCAGCGCAGGGACGGAGCAGGCGGGGCGGGGAGGGTCGCGGGAGGCGCGCCCCCGAGGCATCGGCAGCTGCAGGGTGGAGGAGGAGGAGGAGGAGGAGGAGGAGGAGGAGGAGGAGGAGGAGGAGGAGCAGGAGGAGGAGGAGGAGGGGCCCAAGGGGGGCGCAACTGGCTCTGCACGACTGCCAATTTCGTTCGCGCAGACAAATGTCTTCACGTGGTTTCCGTAGTCGACCCTATCCCCCTCCACATCCCAATGGTTTCTTGCAGCTGCAATGCGAGATCGGCGCAGGCTTGCGTCTCACGCAATTCCCCTGCTGAAGAACGCCGGGACGGAGAAAGCCGTGCTTCGGATCGCGCAAAACCGCCCATGCATCGGCGATCTGTTGGTGTCCTGCGACATCATCTGCCCTGGCCCGATTTGGGCGGAGGGCCAGGGAACTTCGGCAGCAACTGGTTGGTCTGCTTCGTCTCCCGCCAGAGGACAGCCCCCTTCCTCCGGGGATCAACTCCTCCAACCTGGAAACCAGCTTTTCGGAGGGCTCCCACATGGGGTCCGAGCAGATGAGGTCGGATGACCGCGCTGCATCGCCGATATTATATCGGCGATGCAGCGCCCCATTCCAGATCATTCCAAAATCCCCGACGGCCTGCTGTTTCCGCGCGGCCCCCTGGCACTGGCACTCTCGGACCCTTCCCCCAGGGCTGGCTTTCCACCGTGCCTCAACGGGCCATCCCCGAGAAGCTCAAGGCCGTGGACAACAGCTACCTTCCACCAGTCATGTCTGCCCACGGCGCGAAGGCGGCCCAGGCAATCCGCGGACGGAGCGAAAACGAGGACCATGACCAAGACTGAACGCGGGAACGTCGGCGACGATCCTGGCTATCGTCCATCTTGGTCATCGTCAATCCTAGGCCCACCCCCGCGAATCGGCGACAGCCAGCTTGGAGCATGGACCACGGCCAAGATCGGCGCCGACGAGATCCCCCGCCATCTTGATCAGGGTCGGCATGCTCCTTCTCTCGAGGTCATCCCGCGGCCCCGCCCGTACCAGCGGAAGCAGTAATGGAGGCCTCCCGAATGGTCGGAAGATCGCGCCGCATCACCGATGCATCACCGATGCATCGGCGACGTCAGCGCGGAGAAAATCAGGCTCCACGTGTCCGGGGCGCGCAAAAATGGATTAACGATCCATAGATTTGGCGCGCGGTCGCCAAATCTATGGATCTGGGGAGGTGCCCTCCCCAAAATGCAAGCCAGTGCCGCCCCGCTCGGCGGCGGAAATCCGCGATACGGGACCCGTTGCTGATCCAGATAGAGGCCTTCTAGATGGGGTCGGAGTATATGGGGTCGGAATATCGCGCCGCATCGCCGATACATCGGCGATGCATCGTCGACGCATCGGCGATGCATCGGCGATGCACTGGCGATGCATCGTCAACGTCCGCGATGCATCGGCGACGTCGACGCGAGGCAAATCGGGCTGCACATCGAGCCGCAACGGCGATGCATCGGCAATGTGGCGCAATCCTCCGACCCCATCTGCTCCGACCCCATCTAGGAGGCCCAGAGAGTCGAGCCGCACCGCCGATGCACCGGCGATGCGGCGCGATCCCTCTCCCGACCCTTCGGGCCGGGCGAAAGGGGGGGATAGCAAAGGGGGGGCTTGAGAATCAGCTCGCGCAGCTGATCTCCCCGGCGCCTCCCGGCGCCGGAGGCGCCCAGGCATCGAGAGATGGGCCCCTCGGTGGGGCCGAAACCGGCTGCATGCAGCAGATTTCCCGGGGATGGACAGACCTCCCTTTAGTAAAACGTGGTTTAGTGAAAACGACCTGAGGCCCAAAACCTGGCGGGCGCAAGCCTGGAAAGTAACGGCCGCGGCGCCCTCTCGAGAACCGAAAACGGACAACTCGCTAATCGACGTGTCACTGTTGGGGGTTCTGCCCACCCCCGAATTTCGTTGCGCTCTCCCAATCGATTGGGGTTTTTGGCGGGTCGGGCACGGAAGCGTAGATCTTTAGAGAGTCCCTGCGCATGGAGCCGGAGCCGGCGACGATGGCTATGCTTTATATACTCATGCCAGCGTACTGCTGTATATATATATATATATATATATTCATGCATGCGATCTGCAACCAATGTGCCGTCTAGGCACGGTTCACTTGACTTGTCTCCCAATCGACTGCCAATCCCCCCCTTTCGCCCGGCCCGAACCCTGCCCGCAGCAGGCCGCGCGCAGCGCCTTCGACGGACCACAGGCCGCGCCTTCGGCGGCCAGGCACCGGTGGGCGGTCGCGGCGGCCCCTGGGGCGCCGCGGGGGGGGCCGCGGGCGGCCCCCGCCGGGAGGGTGCCGCGGGTTCGGGGCGCGTCGACCCCCGGCGTTGGTGCCCGACACCGCTAAAGGGGCCCAAGGGACACACAAAGAAATACACCCAAACAGAAACATTCCCTATATTTTCCCATATGTTCTGGGTGTCTGCCTCCCCGCCCACTTCCCATAGTTTCCCATATCTTCTGGGGAGTCGAGGATGAATCGTGTCTGTGTGTTTCCTTTCCTCCTGACCCGCGGGGATCGCTCAACCTCGAGCTGACTGCCAACCAGGCCGCCCCGGCCACACGCGTTCCGCAGGGAGGCTCCGCAGGCCCGCAGGCCCCTGCCCCGACCCCCACCGCGCCGCGCAGGAGACGAGGAAGAGGCTGCTGGCCAGCGTCGGCCGCCGGGGGGGGCCCTGGCCGGGGGCCAGGGGACTGTGGAAAACTACCCGAGGTGAAAGAAAAAGCGCCCGAGTGACCACCTAGCGCCCGAGTGACCACCTAGCGCCCGAGTGACCACCTAGCGCCCGAGTGACCACCTAGCGCCCGAGTGACCACCTAGCGCCCGAGTGACCACCTAGCGCCCGAGTGACCACCTAGCGCCCGAGTGACCACCTACCAGACAACCCCAGCCCAAGCCGAAGACCCGAATTTCGGGTTGGGGGGGTACGGTCTTCATGTGTGTTTTTGTCCATGCTCCCCGACCCCCCCCCCCACTGGAAGTGGCGGGCAAATCGGGGCCTTCGAGTCGGGTTGGGGTGGTTTGGTGGGCGGTGATGAACGATCTGCCGTTTCCGAAACGTCAGATCTTTCAACATCGACCGATATTCTGGGTCGCCGGCGATGCTCAACCAGCCAACAACCACGCCGACGCCTCCGCTGGAGGCAACGTGGAAATTCAGGCAGGATCTAAAACTGAATCGGAGACCTGCGGGTGCGAACACGACATGCGAAAGAGTCGTGGACCGTGCGAATCGGGCTCAAGGAAGCCTTGCGACCAAAAGCAAGCGTTAGCTGCACTTGCCGCATGTCTGGACGTATAGGTGGCATTGGCCGCTGAGAACCGAATACCAACGGCCTCCAACGTACGGCACTGCGCGAGTCTCAAGAAGGCGGACTGCAATTCAGATAATACGCATCACACTCAAGTCTGGCATTTCGCTGGCGCCTCATGGTGCGGATCGCATCAATGTGCAAAGCAGAAAGTGGCGCCTCACGCTGGCGCCTCTTGAAATACCAGCCAGCATAATAACTTAGCAAATAATTGAATACGACAACAATGTGCGCACAGGTCAAACAGCGCCCACCAACGAATGGTTCACAGTGGTGATCATCATGATATAGCCGAAACATCAGCTGTACGGCTGTCAATGCTCAGCATCCGCATCACATGTTTGTGCCCTCAACGCATCCACAGCCAAACTGTGCGAGCGCCGATCCGATCATGTCGCCAAGGACGCACGGGGCAAGAGAAGATCCCCGCGCGGAACCAACTCTTCATCCTGAATCGTAGTTGGACGGTGCTCGCGCCAGAAATAGGGCTTGGTCGGGCATGTCCTCCTACAGGCGGATTTTCGATTAGGAAAATAATTCAAAATGTTCAAGAGTAGTCAAGCATGCAAGGAAATCGCCCCAATTATTTAACTATTTCCTATTTTTTCTCAAATAGAGGGACACGCCCGACTTACAAGTAGGGCCCCAGGAGCCCGAAAAACGACAAGCACACAAAAAGCTCCAGGAGTCTGCTCCAGAGTCTGCTCCTCCTGAGCCCCTTCACACGGTGCACACAGCGACACCGATGGCGCTATGCTCGGGTCGGGCGAAAGGGGGGGATAGCAAAGGGGGGGCTTGAGAATCAGCTCACGGAGCTGGTTTTCCCGGCGCCTCCCGGCGCCGGAGGCGGCCATGTATCGAGGAATGGGCCCCTCGGTGGGGCCGAAACCAGCTGCATATGCAGCAGATTTCGTGACCCCCCCTTTCCCAATCCCCCCCCTTTCGCCCAGCCCGAACGGTGCACACAGCGACACCGATGGCGCTATGCTCCCCGAGACCTCTGCTGGGGCGCGCTGCGGCCAGCATCCCAAGGGCGACTCTGGCCGTGGCGACGAGGGACGGGCAGCGGCACCGATACCGCTCCCCTCGTGCTCGACCGGTAGGAGGGGGAGGAGGAGGGGGGAGGAGGAGGGGGGAGGAGGAGGAGAGGAGGAGGAGGAGGAGGAGGAGGAGGAGGAGGAGGAGGAGGAGGAGGAGGAGGGGAGGAGGAGGAGGGGGAGGAGGAGGGGGAGGAGGAGGGAGGAGGGGGGGAGGAGGTGGAGGAGGAGGAGGGGGAGGAGGGGGGAGGGGGAGGAGAAGGGGGAGGAGGGGGGAGGAGAAGGAGGAGGAGGGGGGAGGAGGGGGAGGGGGAGGAGGAGGGGGGAGGAGGCGGCGCCCTTGGCCGATCCCCGCCCCCTCGATTCGGAGACGGCCTCGGCGCTGCTCGCGGACGCCGCCCTCCCGTGCTCGTCTGAGGCAACCAAACCACATGCGAGCCCTGGCCCCTGAGCGGGACAAGCACTCCTGCTTTCAGACATACATGTTGCGTAGTTTGTTGTGTGGGAAGGTCAGGGATCGAGCAACCGTACGAGCCCGGTTCCTTCCTCCTCCTCCGCCCTCCCCCATTGCTCCTCCTCCGATTGGTTTCCTACTTTTCTGGTGGCCTCCTAAACTGGGTCCTTATAGATGAGGTCAGAGGATCGCGCCGCATTGCCGATGCATTGTCGATGCATCGGCAATGCATCGGCAACGTAGGCAATGCATCGACCACGTGGGCGTGGAGAAAATCGGGCTCCATATCGAGCCGCATCGCCGATGCATCGGCGATGTGGTACGATCCTCCGGCCCCATCTACTCGGACACCATTTGGGAGGCCTGAATGCTCTGCGGGGAGAAGGAGTGGGAGGAGCGAGGCGGATCTGCCAAGTTGTCCTCCTCCGAAGAGATAGAACGGGCGGCGTACAGTTCAGGTCTCATCACAAGGAGGCGAACACACAGGCAGCGAGGCCCCATTCTGGCTACAGTTGCGCTGAGGACAGAAGGGGGCAGAAGAAGAAAAAGCAGCTACACACACCTGGACTTTCGGAGGTCCGCGCGGACTTCTCGGACCGGCGCTGGACCCCCCTCCCTGGCGCGCGCAGCTCGGGCTGGGCCAAAGGGAGGGATAGCAAAGGGGGGGCTTGAGAATCAGCTCACGTGGCTGATGTTCCAGAGGCGGCTATTGTATCGAGGAATGGGCCCCTCGGTGCGGCCGAAGCCAGCTGCGTGCAGCAGATTTCGTGCCCCCCCTTTCCCTCGGGGATCTTGTGACCTGGGTCAATGCAGACCCGGGGTCGGCGGGAGGGGGGGGGAGTGGAGCGCGAAACGGGAGGTCAGAGGACGGGGGGACGGGCAGTTGGGCCTTCCGACTGCGAGGCGCAGGGTCGTGGCATCATCACGTTTCGAGAAACCCTAGCGGAGAGAAAGAGAGGGAGAACGAGGACAAAAGAGAGAGAGAGAGAAAAAAAAAAAACAGAAAACGATGAACTCAACAACCATATCAACGAAGACTATGGAAAGCGCCAGGTGTTAATGCGGACATGCATGCAGCATGACCAACTGGCGAACACGAGCGATAATACCTGGTGCCGCGCACACTGTGCAGACGGCCGGAGGCAGGCCTCCCGGGCCTTCTGAGAATGCACGCCCCCTCTGCCTTCCCCTCTGGGCTCGCCGCCGAACAGTTACGCAGGGGCTTCCTCGCGGGCTCTGGGCGTCGTCGGTGGGTCTGACAAGAGATGGCCCGTGGCTCGAAAGGCCCCCAGAGCTCCGCGCGTCTCGCTTGCACTTCTGTGGCGACTCCGTCGACGTGCTCCCTCCTTTGCGCCCGCTCGTGACAGTTGCGCACGCGCAAGCTGATCTGAAACACTGGGGTAAGTGCACACATGTCTGAGCACATGCACGGTGTGCGCATGCATGGACACACGCGGTTGGCACACGACTCAGCTGATATGGCCCCCACAACAATAAAAATTACGTAGAGCACGAGGAACAGGTAGCCGAGCTGCTTGCTCAACACCCATCCGCTCAACCGGACACCGCCGACCTCCGCTCCGCTTTCCGTTTCCTCCAAGGTCCTGGCACGCAGGTGCAGATTCCGAGAACCAAGAGCAAACATACGAGCACACGCTTCCCAAATCAGCACGGACATCATGGCTCGGCCATGCCCCCCCAGCCCCCCGCACCCTTTGCACGCCAAGCGGAGCGCGCTTGGAACGGCACAATGGGCGCGGGAGGGTGGTCCAGAGGCAGCCAGCGAAATCCGCCGCAGCTTCCAAGACACCATGCTCATGCCGTCAATCGGCTCTGTTAGCGTGGTCCACACCGTTTCTTCTCAGGCGTGGGGGAGAGTGCGACCATCGCGTCTCAAAGAGGGATTGCGGTCATCAACCTCTGAATTGCACTGCCCCATCCCAACCCCTCCCCGCACCGTGAAACAAACCATGCACATAAGGCCGGCCATCTGAACGATCATCGTCACCGGGTTGCTTTCCGCTGGCCCCCTCTCCGCAGAGGGACCTTCCTCCACCTCCTCATGATCCTCTCCACTCGTCCCCCCGTCTACCAGTGCATGCCAGAGGAACAGCAAGCAACATACACATAAACTGTCGGAGGTCCACTCTATCTTGGATTGGCGCTGAAGCGCACCCACTGTGGCGTGGAACATGTGCCACCCCTGCCAGGCTTTGCGACACTTGCGCGTATGAGGTGTGTGTACGCGACCGTAGGAACGTTTTTGTATGTGCACGAGCGAGGAGGAGGGGATGTCCTTCGCGGGTGCGATACATATGTGCTGTGTGCATGTGTGCTGTACGCGTGCTTTGCACATGTATCCTGTATGTGCGCATGCTGTAGGTTTGCTGCGTGCTGTGCGCATGCTGTATGTGTCTTCTGTATGATGCGTGTACGGGTGATGTATCATGTGGTTGCGTGCTTGTGCAAAAGGGATAGGAGAAGGTAAGGTGAAGGTGAAGGTGAGATGTGTGTGTGTGTGTGTTTGTGCGTTGGTTAGTCCTGAGGGCGGACGCGGCAGGGAACACCAGAATTTCACGACACATGTGGGGAACACCTCCTCCAGCACAGCTCTTTTAACCCAGAATCTCAGACCTCGCCCCTCCTTACTGCTCGCTGGCACATGTGCTGGGCCACCCCTGACCCCAGCAAGATCCAAAGCTCATCCACAACCCCCTGTGTGCAACCCAATCTTTACGACCCCCCACCCCCTCCGTCGCTGACCTTACAGAGTGCTAAAAGAAACCCCTCCAGATCTTTAGACCTATCTGGACTGCCTCAGAACTCGACAAAGGTTGAGATGTCGAGGCCCTGGTGCTACAGTCGAGCCGCTGAAAGAAGAAACGCGATGTTCGGAACGAAGCCCCTTTCAGGCCACATAGCCGCCTTCGTTCACGAGGGGGGCTGGAGGAACAGCCATGCCAGGACTTAAGGAACATCGAGTCCCTTCCGAACCCAAACTGTTCTTTATTTCAGCGTCGGGACTGTATTTTCCAGCACCTTTGGAAGGTGAGAATTCCTGCGTCCTCCCCCGCTCGTGGTCGCTGCCCTTCTTTGGCTCCCGCGCCCACGCGCCCCATGCCGCCTCATCATGCTGCATCTCTGGGCGACAACGCCACCTCCCGAAGGTACACCTCAGCCCGAGGATGCCACGCTTCCGCCCGAGGATGCAACTCGGGCCCCGAAGATGCCACGCCACCTCTCGAAGATTTCATTTGGCCCCGGAGATGCAACGTTACCTCTCGAAGATACCACTCAGCCGCGAATCTACAACTTAGCCCCGACGAACTTGGCCCGAGGACAACCCTTCAAGGGGGGCCATGGAGCACCACGGCCTCTGCCGAAGCCAGAGCGGAGCCCTCGCTTCGACGAGCTGGCATCACCATACAGGGCGGCTGGGGAGCCCACTGCTCCCTCATGAGGCTGCGCCCCTCAGAGGCGATCGGTGGAAACGGCCCTAGAGCAACCGTCGAGAGGTGGCGCAAGACAGGGGACCCGTCAGCGTCAGATCGAGAAGCCGAAGGAGATCGGATCGCAGCGTGCGTCAGATCGGGTCGCATCGGCACGGAATCGGAATCGAATCGGATCGGCCGCGCCAACTGAAGGCAAACCGGGATGCGGTAAATCTGAAATCTCTCTGAAAGTCCGGCGGGTCGTGAAGTATCGGGCAGAAGGGCCGATCCAGAGCGGTCAAGAAGGCCCTGCGATCTGTCCAGTGTATTTGACATAGGCTAGGCCTGAGTGACTTCAGCGGCCTTCAGAGATCTCGTGGAGGCCCGTCAGCCGCTCCTCCTCCTGCTCCGCCTCGTCTCCCTCCTCAACTTGCCGTGAGGGGAGGAACAGATTGAGGAACGGACTTGTTTTGCGATTCTTGGCCGTTGTGAATCTCCGGAGCCCGCTGGTGACTTTGAAGACTCCTCTTCCTCCTCCTCCCCCTCCTCCTCCTCCTCCTTCTCATCCTCCTCCTCCTCCTCCTCCTCCTCCTCCTCCTCCTCCTCCTCCTCTCCACTCCCTTCTGCTCCTCATTCTTCCCCTGCTGCCCCTCCGAGATGGTAAAAAGGCATGGAATGCTCTCGGGGCGCATGGAGCGGAGGGGGCGGAAGCCTCACAGATTCACAGGCACAGAAGTGTCGGAGGCACCATCGACGGCGCTGCGGATAATCGCGATGAGCCACGGCACCGTCAGAGGGGGGCGAGAAGGAACGCTGTGACGGAGTAGGAGCAGGATGCCGAAGACGGTAAAGACAAAAGACATATTAACAATATTGACCAACGGTGGCATAATTGCGACCAGTGGCTCCGATGAGAGTGCAAAGCTGTTACAGAGCATGCCAATGGTAGAAGAGGGAACTGCATAAATACCAACTCTCGGATGTGCGCGGATATCTTCGATCCGCGCCGGGCCCCCCCAAGCTCGCCAAAGGCGTCGCCGAAGACGCCGCCAGGTGCCACCAGCTCGACGAATCCAGCCAGACCTCCGAACGAACTTGCTCTAGATGGTGCGCGCTGAAACTTCTGCCTGCATCCACCCCGTCTGCAAGCTCCTCCAACCCTTCGGTTGAGGGGCAACGTCAGGGGGGACCGGCGAAGGGCGGGGGGAGCATCGCCCCGGGATCGACGAACCGTCGCCGACGTCGGCGAAGGCGGCGACGGCCCCTGATGCTGGCCATCGCTCGGACGTCCATTCCCTGTGTTCTTTTTTCTGTTTTCCGTGCGTGGGCTTTGTCGCCAAATGATCGAGGCTGCTCCTCGACGGTCCTCGCCGAAAGAGACATACACACGTCCGAGCGATGCCAAGGATGGCGGAACCCCGCGGCCCCAAAATACCGCGCATCGGCGGTGAACGGGCGGCGGCGGGCCGATGCATCCCACCCCGGGCCCAATCCCACCCTTGAACGAAGGATTGAAGGATTACAAAAAGGGTTGCAAAAAACCCAAGGTTTTTTCGCAATCCTTCGAAAAAGGATTGCAAAAAGGTTTTTTTTTGCAATCCAGGGTTTTTTTTGCAATCCTTCGGCCTGTCCCCTATCGCTGCCACTGATCATTGTCTTCTTTACCCCTGGAGAGTGTAGGTCTGCCACCAGTCCCGCCGTCGCTCGGACGTCCATTCCCTGGGCATCTTGCGATGCCGTGCGTGTTTTGGCTTTTTCGCCAAATGATAAAATATGCTCCTCGATGGTCCTCGCCGAGAAAAAGTGCACACGTCCGAGCGATGCCAAGTGATCATTGTCTTACCCCTGGAAAATGTAGGTCTGTCACCAGACGTTGACGACGACGACGACGACGACGACGACGACGACGACGACGACGACGACGACGACGACGACTTCGACGATGACGACTCGACGCGACCCTCGCCTCGGGGCGCGCGAAGGCGCCGGAGCCCGCGCTCGCTGCCCATGGTTTGGGGGGGTGGGCGGCGCAGGCGAGCACTAGCGCGAGGAGGGCCCTCAGCACGAGCAAGGAGCAACTCCTCCTCCTCCTCCTCCTCCTCCTCCTCCTCCTCCTCCTCCCTCACTCCTCTCCTACTCGTCCTTCTTTTCGTCCTCTCCGCGTCGTCCTCCTCCTCCTCGTCCTCCTCCTCCTCCTCCTCCTCGTCCTCGTCCTCTCCGCCTCCTCCTCCTCCTTCTCCTCATCCTCCTCTTCCTCCATTATTTTCCCTAATAAACAACTCCTCCCTGTCACACCCCGAGGCCGAGCACATTCGTTGTAACAGAAATGTAGGAAATTCGCAGATTGAGGGCAGGTCGTTTTAAACATGTGGCTCTCGCCTTAGCGCCGCGCACATTTGCTTTAAACATTTGCAAGAAATTCGCGGATTGAGGACGGCTCCTTGTCAAAATGTGGTTCCCGCCTTAGCGCCGCGCGCACTCGTAATTCGCCGGCCAGAGGCGTGCTAAGATCTCCGGTAACTGGTTCACAATTCTCTAGTTCGCGCGCGCGGGGCGGCCCCTGGGGGTCCCCGGACGAAAACTACCCCGGGCGGGTCCCGGCTGATCCCCGGGCGACTCCGCCAGAGCGCTCCATGAGCGCACCAACAGGGCTCCGAGACGTCCCCGAGAGCCCCAAGCAAGGCCAAGAGGCCCCCAAGAGGCCCCCAAGAGGCCCCCAAGATGGTACACGAGGGGTCCGACATGCCACAAGATCGCTCCAAGACGCCCAAGATAGCCCCCAGACGCTCCAAGAGGCCTCCAAGAGCACTCCCAAGAGGGCCCCAAGAGGCAAAATTAATTGTTTTCCTCAGGTTTTTGAGACATTTTGGAGCTTCCACCTTTTCGGTTTCCCGACGCCCCAAGACGGCCCAAGAGGCCCCCAAGATCGCCCCAAGAGGGCCCAAGAGGCCCCCAAGAGGGCCCCAAGATGGCCCAAGAGGGCTCGAAGACGGCCCAAGAAGCCTCCAAGACGGTCCAAGAGGGCCCCAAGAACGCCCCCAAAGGGGCCCCAGAGAGGGAACACGAAACAACATTTCGAGCCCTCGGCCCTAAGAAGCCCCCACGAGGCCCCAAGAGGCCCCTGAGAGGCCCCAAGAGGCCCCCACGAGGCCCTCAGGAGGCCCTCAAGAGTCCCCCAAGCGGCCCCAGGAGGCCCCCCAAATGCCCCCCCGAGCACGCAAGCAAGTGCAAGCGATGCTACGATGTGCTCTCCTTTCGGTGGACTCCCAACGGGGCCCCTACAGACTTGCAACAAGAGTCAAGAACCTGCCCAAAAAGCACTGTCCAGGAGCGTTCGCAAGTGCCGCGAAGAAGCCTTCCTTACGCCGGAAAGCCCGGAAAGCCGGGTGGGGTGAGCTGTTCTTCTCACCACCGCGCCCTCTCACGCAATGGCTTCCGCACGCCGCCCAGAGCGCGATGCCTCCCAGACTGTATGGGCCGGCGGAATGAGCGAAGCGATTAAATAAACACGTCCAGAAGTTGCACGGCTTCTCATGATCAAGATGCGAGAAAGTGGTGCTTCAGAAGGATTCCGGATTGAGAGGGCGCAGCAGTTACATTGATGAAGAGAGCCCCCCCAGAGGCCCCACGAGGCCCCCCAGAGGCACCCAAGACGCATCAAGAGGCCTCGGCGAGAAGGCCAACATCAGTGATTTTACGCAGGTGATGGCAGCATGTGGGACTCCTGCTGGGGTGGACCCTAACCTCATGCCCGTGAGAATAAATACTAGGGGATAATAAAGTTCGGGGTTCAGGGAGAGATAATAAAAGTAGCCCAGCAGACCTCAGCATAATCTCGAAGTAAGAGATGATCAAGAGTAGACCAAGCCGAGCACGTTTTGAGACATCCTTGGCGTTTAGTTTTCATAGAAATATCCTCAACAATGGCATATCTCGCTGGAGACATCCTCGACAAATCCCTTGTTTCGCTTGAGACATCCGCAAATTATTGCTTATTTCGCTTGAGACACAGTCAAACTATTCATGTGCTTCATTTCCATGGATAATCAACCCCAGGGATAAAAAAGTTCAGGCGAGCGTGAGGACAGATAGACATATAAAATAAGAAGAGGAAAGTAGAATAATAATAAGAAGAGAAGAATAAGAGAATAATAACAAGAGAAGAAGAACGAAACAATGGAAAGTTCCAAATCTATCAATTTTAATTTACAAACACTTTATGAACATTGATTTTTTTAAGTGCTCATGTAGGGCTCCCCTTTCCATGGATAATCGACCCCAGAGATACAAAAAAGGTCAGGCGCGCGCGGGGATAGATACATATATAAAAAGGAGATAATAAAATATAAATAAAAAGAAAAAACTTGCTGGTTTAGCTTGAAACATCCTTGAGACATCCTTGAAACATTGCTCGTTTCGTTTGAGTCTGCCTCCCAAAACTATTGGTTTCGCTTGACACATCCTGAAAAGTGTAATCGCTTCGCTTGATGATGCTATATCAACATCGCTTGATGTTGCTATCTCAACATAGCGTTTCGAGGTGGTAATGAAGTTCGGCCTCAGCGCTCGCCGCCCAATTTGAATTTTGTATAGGGCGACGATAATCAACTCTAAACACTGAAGGGGGGGGTCCCTTTATTATCATCGGCATGCGGTTAATGAAGAAGCCCCCCTCCTTTGATCGATCTTCTCAAGATGGCCCCAAGATGGCCCCCGAGGTTCCCAAGGGTGCCCCAAGAGGTGCCCAGGGGGGCTCCATGAGGCCCCCAAGAGGCCTCCAGGAATTCCCCAAGAGGCCTCCCAGAGGGACCCAAAGACGCCCCACGAGGCCCCCTGGAACGCCAAGAGACCCCCAAGACGCCCCAAGAAGACTCCAATCAACTCTCGATAGAAAGAGACTCCAAGACTCCAAGAGGCATCCAAGAGGCCTATGGCCGCTCTGCTCGCCATCCTCTTCTTCCTCCTCCCCCTCCTCCTCCTCATCCGCTTGTTCCTCATCTTCTCCTCCTCACTTCTCCTCCCTCCTCCCTCTCCCCTCTCCCTACTCCCCCTCCTCCTCCTCCTCCTCCTCTTCCTCCTCTTCCACCTCCTCCTGCTCCTCCTCCGATTCCGCCTCCATCCTCCCCCTCATGGGGTACGACGTCTTACCCAGCCCATTGCTTTAACTGCATGCTCCTCCACATCCCTCATCAGGGCAACTCTTCTTGCCATCGTTTCCAGATGGGCTGGTGGGGTTACTTTTTGGTCAGCAGTCTCGCGAGGCGGGTCGAAAGCCGTCCGAACACTGGTCGGGCCGCGACAAGGCAGCAGGAAAAGAAAGGCAAGCGAAGCGAGCGAGCGGGCAACATCTCAGAAGGAGAGCCAGAACAGATAATCCCAAACCCGGAGGCGTTGGAAATCCCGGTGGGGCTGGTGGGGTTATTTTTTTGGTCGCGGCCGCGGGCGAGAGCGCACACGGCGAGTCGTAAGTCCGGGGCGCGGGCCTACTACTTAACATCAGGAGCAAACTAGAGCCGCACACCTAAACTGCCTAAAGGGGCTGAATGGGGTTACGCGAAGCGTCTAGAATATGGCGTTCCTGCCATGCGAAACGGCGACGGAACGCGCCAATGCTCTACGGAAGGAGACTCGCCGCTAATCCGCGTTGCCCTAAGCCGTGCGTGCGGTGGAGGCAAGTCCACAAGAAACCTCACACAGGAAACCCGACCCTGAGACCCCAGGACGTCCCCTGATGTTGGTGCGGGAGCGCCGCGCTTTCCTTGTAGCAAAACCTTCGAAGCCCAAGAAACCCAGGGCACCCTTCGGGTCGGGCGAAGGGGGGGGGGATAGCAAAGGGGGGGGGTTGAGAATCAGCTCATGTAGCTGATTTTCCAGGCGCCTCCCTGCGCCAGAGGCGGCTATGTATCGAGGAATGGGCCCCTCGGTGAGGCCGAAACCATCTGCATGCAGTGATTTCGCAACCCCCCCTTTCCCAATCCCCCCCTTTCGTCCGGCCCGAACCCTGGAGGCAAGCAGGGCGTTTTTGTTTGGCATGGGCCTCCGCTCCAAACGTCCCCTGCGTTCCTTGAGCAGGGACCGGTAGTCCCGGCATTCCTATAGTCCTACCACGAAATGTTCTTAGAACCCAGAAATGTTCTAAGAACAGAACCGATGTTCTTTGAACATAGACCCGATGTGCTAAAAGAAGACAAGCTCCGCCAGAAATGTTCCAAGACCATTTCGTGGAAACCACAAAACAGGTTCTTAGAACATTGTTTGGTGGGGCTTTAGGCGAGCCGGGACGCTTCGCCACTGCTTGCGTTCGTGGCCGCCCGAGAGGCTCCCCCATTCGCACCTCTCCGTGAGAGAGCGAGGCTCTGACCAGCACTCTCGTGGGAGCCCGGCCGTGGCGACGAGGGGCCTCCTCCTCCTCCTCCTCGTCGTCGTCGTCCTCCTCCTCCTCCTCCCTCGTCCTCGTCCTCGTCCTCGTCCTCTCCTCCTCCTCCTCCTCCTCCTCCTCCTCCTCCTCCTCCTCCTCCCTCCCCCTCGCTCTCGTCCTCGTCCTCCTCCGCGTCCTCGCCCCGCGTTTTGGTTGGGGGGGAGCCCCCCCCCCCCCTCCCCCCCACAGAAACAAGTGGCACGCGTGCCCTGGCTCCTGCACCGAGGAGCTGCGAGGGACAGGAGGCGGTCGCCTCCTTCCTCCAGGAGTTTCCTTCCGTGGCCAGCGGGGGGGAGGACGAACGACGAAATGACGAACGAGCGAAAACGACGACGAACATAAAGAGGTCCGAGCTGTAGAACATGACTGTGCAAGAGAATAATGAAAAACGTCTCTGCACCTCGAACGTAGATTTCCTCCAACCGGCTCCAATAGATACTCGTTCTGGGGATTTCCCCGGAGCCACTAACCTCACCCTTGCGTCGATGCTGCGTCGAACGTCCGTCGACCTGAGTCGAGCTCGAGTCGACCTTGAGTCAACCTTGAACTCAAAATAATCAAAATAGAGTCGAGCCAGATCCTTCAAGTGGGGCCCCGGAAGGTCCTCCGAGCGAACATCGAATTTCATCAGACGTCAAACGATGCCCCAACAAACACGAATCGCAATCACGGACAGAGAGAAGCGCAAACGCAAGGAAGGGAGTGCCGGCAAGCCGACGGTGACGTCGAAAATGTTGGAACCTCCCCGGGGGCGGGACACCCTCCTCCTCGTCATCCTTCTGCTTCTCCCTGCTCGCTCCTCCCCTGCTCCCTCCCTCCCTCCCTCCCTGCTCCCTCCATCTTCCCTCCCTCCCCCCGCCGCCTCCACACTCCTTCCTCCATCGTCTTCTACTCCTCCTCCTCCTCCTCCTCCTCCTCCTCCTCCTCCTCCTCCTCCTCCTCCGTACTCCTCCTACCTCCCTCTCTCCCACCTCCCTTCTCCCTCCTTCCTCCTTCGAGCACGCCCCGATGGCAATGTGCTGCCCCCTTTCTGAGTCGGTGCGCGCGCGTTTACTGGCCTAGATTTCGGCCGCCGCACTCGCCTTGCTTCGCCTCGTCGCTGCGCGCGAGGCCGCCACCGCCAAAAGTGAGCGCGCGAGGCCGCGACCGCCAAAGGGTCTGCTTTTGTGTGTGTGCGCGTTGTAGATCACTTAGACGAAAATGGGCAAAGTGCAGTGTGGGTCGAATTCTCACCAGTGTCCTTGTCCTTCGTGGAGTCTGGGGGTGGCGCTCGCACGGTCAGGCGCACCCCCGTGTCACCGTCGGGCTTCAGAGTGGCAAGACCCAACGTCGATCCGCGTATTTAAATACTGACTCCACGATATTAAGACGAAGCCAAGACGAGGACAACCTCTGACGGATAGATCGAGAATCGCTGAGAGCCGGCAGCTCTGGATGATGTCTCGGGCGACGCGGCCTTCTCAGAGCGTTCCAGAATGCTCTGGGAAGGTCTCGAAACGCTCTGGAACGGATTGATCCTCGTCATAACTTCGTCCGAGATTTCCTGAGACTGCGCAGTAGGGACCTCGAGTCCGTCGCCGTCCACAGGAACACCATCCGCACGCAAGCTCTCGCATGCAGATCTTATTCGTTTGACTTGTTCTGTCCTCCCCAAACTGCGCCTCGTGGATCACGAGCACGGAGAAAGCAAGCTGACGCCCGCCGCTGCGACCGCCTGCCGCACTCCCTGGCCCTGGCCCGCGACCCCGCCCACGCGCTCCCAGGAAGGGGCCCACGTGTGCCAGCGCCGGAGCATCGCCGCGAATTCCTTTCGCGCCGCGCCGCAGGTGGGCGCCGACCTCTGCGGGGTCCGGCGCTCGCAAACTTCCGGGGCAACGCCCGCGCCCCATCCGCCTCGCCGCCCTCGGCGTCCCGCGGAAAACCTAGCGGAGCCCGCCGGGGGCCCCGCGCCCGCCGCCCGCCCCCGCCTCCGCGCCCGCATCTCCGGGAGGTCCATGGTCGCCTGCCTGCAGCTCAAAGATGAATACCTACCAAACCACCCCAACCCAACCCGAAGACCCAAATTTGACCCCAATTTCGGGTTGGGGGGGGTACGGGTTCCATGTGTGTTTTCAACGTTCCCCGACCCCCCCCCACTGGAAGTGGAGGGCAAATTGAGGGCTTCGGGTTGGGTTGGGATGGTTTGGTGGGTGGTGAAAAGAGGAAGAGATTCCTCCCCGCCTGGTCTGACCCCCCCTCGCAGGCACCCACGCGCTCTGCCTCGGCGTCAATGCGCGTCGCGACCTGCGCGGCCCAGTGCACCGCGAATCGAAAGGGTCATGGCCGTCGTCGGCGCGCCGTCCCACTTGAATAGCCTCGATCGTGAACAACTTGCCAGTCTCCGCTCGCACTCGTCATGCTACATGCTCAAGGTCAGCTCTTCGAACGGCCGCTCCTGCCAAGCGTTTGCACGTCTTCCCCCGCGTCGACGCCAGCCATGCGTTGCACCCAGCGAGCGGCCCCTTGACCAGCAGGCTGCACAGGACGAAACAAGACTAATTTGAACAGCGCGCAAACCTCTGGGCCCTTCTCCTTCGAAGGCATCGCGAATCCCCGCACCCTGGGCACCTTGAACGGTGCTGCCACGCGAAGCTTCTGAACGCGGAAGGCAGAGGCTGGAGGCGTGCCCGCAATCTCAGAAGTTACAAAGTCCTCTGCGCGAGCGGAACATCAAACGGTTTCCCAGCGCAGTGTAAACGAATGTATCATACTTGTGGACGCCCATGGGCGCCAGCGTCTCCCTCTCACCGCGACGATGCCAAATCGTCTTGAGATCGTGCTCCGGAGCAGCCCGGAAAGCAGCGCCTGGCGGCTGGTCCTGCCGCGGCTCGCGGCCGTCCACGCGGGCAGGGCACCCTCCATCATCAGCTCCCTCGTGCGCTACACCCCGGAAGACCTTGTGGCGGAGGGAGCTGCGCCCCTCGCCCAGCTCGTCCAGGACGCCACCACCCCCGTCCCCGTCGGGATACCCTCCCGCGCCAGGCGGCCCCACCTCTGTGTCTGCAGCGCGCGGGTTGTGCCAGAAATCGCCCTTACCCTTGAAAGCCGCGTCGATCGCCTCGTTCGCAAGCGCAACGATCCCTTTGCAAGACGCAGTCAGAGTGTCGTGTGAGCGGTAGCGCTCGTGGCCGAACACCACCACTTGGAATTTCATCTCTCTGGCAGTTTCTTCGGGAGCGTTCGGTCCGAGCTGGTCGTGAGTTTGATGGCGGTACTCGTGGCAGAAACGCCTGGAACCAGCACCTTCGCTTCCCCCTCGTCATCCGCCTCCTTCACCTCCTGCTCTTCCCGCTCTGCTCGCCAGGAGCGGAAGCAACTCCAAACCAGCGGTCTGAGCCTGCAGCACACCGAATTCCCCCGCGATGGGTCTTCTCTTTGTCGCGTAGTCCGTTTGATTATGCATCATGTTCGCTGCGTCCGTGAACACGGCTTCAAGCAACTGCAGCACATGCTCCCGAAAACAATCACGACGTCGGGTCGGGTGCCCGGGTGCCCGCTTTTTTCCCGGCCTTCGGAAAGGGGGTCTAACCCAGACGTCCAACGGTGTTTTTCCAGACAATCCTGTTGTGTTGGGTTCTCGCATTGAAGAAGCAGTTCCAATGTTTCCGTCCTGTTTCCTCCTCTCCTCCTCCCGTTCCTCCCTCCTCGCATCATCTTCCCTCTGCCCTCCGCGTGTCAACCTGTGCGGCACACCCCTCACACGCTTCGTTGCCCATTAAACGGCTCCACCGAAGGCCACATGGGAAGGGTCCACGTGCGGTTCCCCGCCCAAGTCGATACAACCCTCCCACGCTTGGTGACCCCATAGGGAGCTTCTGCGAAGGCCCCAGCGGCAGGGTCCACATGCGATTCTGCTCATTGCGACGGCCCCAGAGAAAGCTGAACCGAAGACCCCAGCGGCAGGGTCCACGTGCAATTCGCCGCCAATGTGGACACACCCCTCCAACGTTCCGTGACCTCATATGGAGCTCCGCCGAAGGCCCCAGTGCCAGGGTCCACATGAGGTTCCCCACCCATGTTGACTACCTACCAGACCACCCCAACCCAACCCGAAGACCCGAATTTGACCCGAATTTCGGGTTTGGGGGGTACGGATTCCATGTGTTTTTTCAATGTTCCCCGACCCCCCCCCACTGGAAATCGAGGATCAATTTGGGCCTTCGGGTTGGGTTGGGGTGCTCTGGTGGGTGGTGACATGTGGGCACACCTCCCGCACGCTTCGCGGCCCCGTGGCGAGCTCCACTGCAGGCCCAAGTGGGGTACGGTCCACATGCAGTCGCCCGCCCGCTTCGGCACACCACTCTCGCGCGCTCCGTGGCCCCATAGGGAGCTCCACTGAAGCCGGCGCCCACAGCGCGGTGCTCCCAACGGCACACGGTGGGGCCCTCATGAAGCCGCGGCCCCATATGCGGGGGGCAGTTTTTGTTTTCGTCTCGGGCTCACGTTTTTGATGGTCCTCCTCCTCCTCCTCCTCCTTCTCCTCCTCCTTTCCCTCCTCCTCCTCCTCCTCCTCGTCCTCCTCCTCCTCCTCCTCGGGCTCATGTTTTTGATGGTCCTGGGGCCACGGGTCCCTGAGGCCAAACTCGAGGAGGAGCCGCCGTGGAAGCCTCCCAGCCACCCCGCGCGCGCGAGAGATGTCTGGGCACCCCCCTCCCCGCCAATCGACGAGGAGATGGCCATGTCCCCGTGCCCCTGCATGGTCACGAGCACCGAGGTCAGCAGGTCTGGCACGGAGGTGCCTGGCGGCGAGGACAAGGGGGCGAGACTCGGCGACTTCGAAGAGTGTGGTCTGCAGAGGGCGGGGTTAGCAACCCGCACCCCTGGAGGGCGGGCGAGGACCTCGACAAGGAGTTCTCCGTTGCGAACCCTGACAAGGCCTGACGAGGGCGACGTGGTGCCCCCACGGCCCCAGCGACGCAGCTCGCAGACCACACCTGCTGTAGCAGCCGAGAGAGAGCGTGGCGGACAGAGATCCCCGCGGATATGTGTACACTTGGCGGCGCGCAGAAGGCGGAGGGGGAAAGCTTCTTAGAAGGAGGCCGCTTCTTAGAGGGCGCCGGCCTTACACCTAAGCAGAAGGCCCGCGCCTTCTCCTAAGAAGCAGGGGTCCTTCTAAGAAGCCTGCCCCCCCTCCCCCTACCCCCCTCTTCGCGTGGCCGATGGACCTCGTCGCCATCTGGCCATCGCTCGGACGTCCATTCCCTGTGCTCTTTTTCGGTTTCGTGCGTGGTCTCTCGCCAAATCATCAAGGATGCTCCTCGGTGGTCTTCGCAGAAGAAAAAATGCACACGTCCGAGCGATGCCAGGCCCTCTTCGCGTGGCCGATAGACCTCGTCGCCACACAGGCCACCCAGCTCCGCGCCGCGCGCCCCGAGGTGCGCGGCGCGCCGGCCGCCTCCTTCGCGCCCTCGCGCCAGCGACGCGACCCAGTGGAGGAGGGCGCGTGCACCCCGAGACGCGGGAGGAGCCCTCGTGTGCCGAATCGAGTGCAGTCGAGGCGTTAACCTAAGGAACCCCAAACGAGGAACGAGGCCCCTTTTTCCCATAACTTAAACTTCGACTTCCCATCGAAAACAGGAGGAGAACCTGAGGCAAACTGTGAAACACATCAGGAACACGGAGCCTCTCCCCAACGAAAAGAGTTCCTTCTTCAGCGCACCGACTGTACGCACGGCAAGTTCGTGGCGTGACGACCCCACCCCGGCGTTTCTGACGCCGCGTTAACATTCAACCCCGAACGATCGGTGGCTTTTCGAGATGCCTCCCAATGAGGTCAGAGCAGATGGGGTCGGAGGATCGCGCCGCATCGACGACGCATCGACGATGCATCGACGAGCGATGCGGCGCGATGCGTCGGCGACGACGCCGTTGGAAACATCGAGCTCCGCACCAAGCCACATCACCGATACGTCGGCGAAGCGGCGCGATCCTCCGACACCATCTACTCGGACGCCATCTGGGCGCCTAGATTTTGGATGGCGCGGATCCCCGCATGCTGCTGGCCGACTCCGGGTCACTGGCGGCGTTCCGCCCTGACCGCCAGCGCAGGGGCTGCAGCCGCGTCGACACGCCGCGAACCCTGAGATCTGGCGCGGCGGAACTGAAATACAACACTGCGTAACATCACGACCAGAGCCCTACCACTCCCCGAGACAAGAATGGATGAAGCAGGCACAGGGTCATGCGGTATTCTTGTGATCGTTGTGAGGTCGCAGCGAGGCCATGTGGCCTGTGGCCGTCCGCCTCCCTTCCAATATTCGCGGGGCGGGGCCGCCGCACGCAATGCCCCGGGCCAATTTTCGTTGGGGGCTGGGGGCGGGGTAGGCGGGATTGAACCTTCCCATATTTTTGTCCCAGGAGGGTTGTAGACTACATCTTTCTGCGGGGAGTTTTGAAGCCAGATCAATTTGTTATGCTCCCAGGGCCAGAAACTGGGCGAAGAGGCCCAGTGTGGAACAACGGCAACGCCAGGATCTCAAGGAACCCAGCGTGACGGGATCCCTGGCCGGCTGGACGTGACGGGGCAGTGAGACCCCACGCAACGCCACACCCCCTAGGAGGTCTGTTGACTTCGAGGACTCAAGGGGGCGACTCCTGGGAAGTCTTCGCACGAACGATTCGGCTATTGACACGGATTAAGTGGGCCATTCAGCCAAATTGTGCCTTCTTTAAACTTGATTCCGCTAGAAAAAACAGGACTGAGCGGCATTAGGCTGGATTTCACCTTTCTCGACAACGGATCCAGCGATGATCACGAGGGACTCCCAGGAGGCCCAACAAGGAAAACGGGAGAAGGGTATCAGAAGCAATAGCGGTGCCTATTCCTCATCTGAGATATCCGTCACCGTGCCTCTGGGCACGGAGTGGGCTTGTCATCAGGTCCTTTGCCGAATCCTCTAAGCCTCAATCCTCACCCCTGAGGGGTCTTTCAGGGGCCCGGACCCCGAATTCGGACATTTGCAAGGCTTGCCGCATTCCCCCTGGGCTCCGGGAAATGGTGGCGCGTGAACTGCTCGGGCCTACGAGGACCCCCATTCGGAGCAAGAGGGCCCCAAGTGGCCCCGAAGGCGACCCAAGAGGGCTCCGAGTCGCCGAAAGATTGGCCGAATACGCCGAAGATGGCTCCAAGACGGCCCAAGAGGCGTCCAAGACTCCCTAAGAGGCCTCCAAGGGCCTCCCCTTGCTTATCCGTAGGTTTTGGAAGATTTTGGCTGTCTCGACATTTCTTTCCGACGTTCCAAGACGACCCAAGAGGCCCCCAAGACCACCAGAAGAGGCCTCCAAGAGGGTCCCAAGACGGCCAGATAGCGCTCCAAAACGAGCCAAGAGACTCCCAAAACGACCCTAAGACGGCCCTAGAGGGAGCGCGAACCGAAAATCCATGCCTTCCGCCCCAAGAGGCTCAAAAGAGGCCCCCAAAAAGGCTCCCAGAATCGTCCAAACTGCCTCCAAAAGGTACCCAAGAGGCCTCGCACGAGATCCCAACGAACATCCAATAGGCTTCATGCCCACAACCCAGGCACGGTGACGGGGTGTGCCGCAGGTCATCAAATACCCGCGCCGATGCTGAATTGAACATCCGATGAATTGCAGTCCACCTCCTACTGGAACGGTGGTGCAACTTTTGCAGGTCCTGTCGAAGAATCGTCTGGGGGACTTCCACGGGTGCAGAATTTCATCCCGGGTCCCTCTCTGAAGGTCCCGGGCCGCAGGCCAAACATTGCGAAAAACCGAAGGCGAGTAACGCAAACGAATCTACGATTAACATTGCATTACATTGGATACCCGAAATGGGCACGGAAAACAGGGGCACGAACTCCAACAACACTATGTTCGACGATTCTTGATTATTATCATTCATTGTTTAACTATTTTGACTGGGGTGTTGGGCAGGCGGCCTTCGGTCTCCACCGACACCGAGTCCTGTTCCAAACTGTACCGAATTCGTTCGTGCCGAATTTCTTTTCCAGGCCAGCGTGCTGGGGTTCGTGTCGCGTCGACCCTGGCACTGGCTCTCGACACCGCGGGTGTTGTGCAACCTTGAGCGATCAACCAAATCCGAAAAGTCAAACCGTCCAACATCGACCGACTCTGGGTCGACGGCTGCGTTCAGCGTTGACTGCTGGCGGCCGGGCCGCCGCCCGGACACGGCGCAAACCTACCGTACCGGTTTCGTTCGTGCCAAATCACTCTTCCAGGGCAGCGTGCGGCAGAGGGAAACAACTATTCGTGAACACTCCCCAAGGGGAGGCTGCGGTCGAAGCGCTGATCGTTCAGCCCACCGCCAACATGGATCATTGGGGGGGCATTGACAGACGAGTGTGGCACACATGTGGCAGGCGTGTTCGCTAACATCTTCCGAGGCCTGCGGGAGTAGGGAGCCCCAAAAGGACGTACGCGCCCAGCTATGCACATGAACGCGGCCCCTCGATCCACGAGACCGGCCGCGTTATACGAACATTTGCGCACTGCGTACTCTCGCAGGCAGCGTGGATTCATGTACATGTGCGTCCTTCTCTCGCCCCCGAGGGAGGAGGGAGGGCGCGGCCGCGCGGCGCGTCGGGGGCCGGAGGCGGGCCTGCGGCGATCAGGGTCAGGCCCAGTATCCGGGGGTCGAAGGGCGTGGCTTTGCCGACAACCTCCGCTCCACTGGCCGAGTAGGGGATCGACGATGCACTTGATCTACCCCAATATATGGACTTCCCTCGCCGAAACTGCGACAAACAAATGCCATGTTCGTAGATCTGATAACATTCTTTTCAGCATTGCAGATTCGACGAAACACCAATTTTAGGGCATACCAATTCTGTAGTCACTGCCCAAGACAAGACAGGACAAGAGCCCGCGTCAGGGCACCTACGAGGGTGCGGCGGGTGGGCGCTGGGGCGCTGGCATGGGCTGGCCGCTCAGAAGCTGGAGCCGGGCATTGGGAGCCGGGGTCGGGGGAACCGGAGCAGGTTCCGCAGCCGGATTCGGACACGGCCTGGTACGGCGGGTATGGCTGAGGGCTGCGCACAGACCGGCCCTCCCGGTAGTCCCGGCTGGCCTCCACAGGCCCCCCGAATAGCCTCGGCTGGCCTCGACAGCCCCCCCGAGTATTCCGGGGCGGCCTCAGCACCTCAACCCTCGGGCGCGGAGCGCCCCAGGGGCGCCGAAGGAGGGGGCGCCAGGGTGTTGAGACCGCCCCGAACTACTCCGGGGGGCCTGTTGAGGCAAGGTGGGTCTACCCCGGGGGCCTGTCGAGGCCAGCTGGGACTATCCGTGGGACCTGTCTGTGCGCCACCCGAAGCCTTATCACCCCGACTCGGCTCCCCAGGCCCAGCTCATCCGCGACCGGGCATTGTCGGTATAGCGGAGCTCGGGCGCGCCGCATTTCGGTTGCGACCGGAGGGGGTCGAGCGTCGGTTTAGCCGAAACTCGACCGGCGCTTGGACCCCGTCGCGCCGTCTCTTCGTAAACGGGTTACGAAAAGACGGCGCGACGGTGTCCAAGCGATGGTTTCTCTGGCGTCGACCTCTGACGCACGGAATGGGTACGGACAAAAAATGAATATGATGCCCGACAACACGTGCTGTCCGAAACCGACAGCGGCCGCTGTTGGGCAGGCAGCCTTCTGCCTCAAATGAACGATGTCCACGGCGACATCGACAGCGAGTCCAATTCAGAATGAACAGGAAATGCTGTCGGTCTCTGTATCCATTCTTTTCGTACCCGTTTCGATCGTCTCGATCGACGGCTCGTTCGATACCAGAATTTGCAACCAGTTGGCCGAATTTCGGTCGCGCCTGGGTTCGTCCAGAGCGTTACCGAAAATATTCGGTTACGGATGATATTGGAGCCTCCCCTCGGCTTTCCCAGCCAGCTAACGTCGTCATTTGTCCTCCACGCGGGGGCACGATACAGTCGATGCGCATAGTAAGGATACACGGTAAGAATGCACAGGCCTTAGCAGGCCATGTCGACACCTTTCAAGAGGGGCGCGGCCAGCGAAAGTGGCCAAGGAAGACGAAGGGGAAGGATGCAAGGGTAACATTGGCCAGTTGCTCATCTTCACTATGCGACCTGACTGTAAGGGGGCTGGGGCTCGAGGTTCGAGATGTTTGGAAATCTTTGTCGGTTCCTGGCGGCGTCTCGAAGTCGGGGTGGCTTCCAGCGGCTGCGCCTCGCCGAGGGTGTTCTGGGGGCGACGGAATCGTCCTGAGCGGCCGCTGGAGAGCCGAGCTATGGACTGGGGATCGGCTCGGGGGGAGAACCATCGACCCTGCATCGGCCATGCACCGCCCATAGCTCGGCGTTGGGCCCCCGACGGCAAATCCGCAATCCTGGGCGGGATGGGCTATCGGGCCCATATCGACGATGAAAGGGCATTGGGGGTCGATGGGTTCCCTCCGACCCCTCCGAAGCCTATCCCCCACTGACGTTGCCCCTGATCTCCAGTCATCTGACATCGTGATGTTTTCCGAAAGCGTGTCTCCCCAAACGTCTGGACCCTTCCCCGGGACAAGCGTTTTGATACAAATTGTTTGACGGTCCTGGGGCCCAGCGAGGGCCCCGGAACTCGGGAACTGCCAAACACCTTGCGTCGTGATGTTTGAGAGAACGCTTTTCGTGGACGCTTGCCTGGAACAAACCCTGGACACGTCGGAACCGACCCTCCCGAAACATTTAGAACGCCCAGAGAGGTGGGGGAGGGCCCGCCCCCCCAGACACCGGCCTGTCTCACGCCCCCCCCCCCCGTCCTCCACCCAAAGGGGAGGTGGGGGCCGAAGGGGGGGGGGGGAGGCCTTTCCAAAGAGGGGGGGGGTTCAGACCGCCCCCCCAACACCCCCCGAGAAAGAAGGATTGTGGACCCCGTCAGGGTCGCAGGCGCAAGCGCGAGAGTTGGCGCGTGAGTCTGTGAATGCTCTGCGTGCTCTGTGACGTCCTCCTTTCCTTCCTCCTCCTCTTCCTCCTCCTCCCTTTCCCCCTCCTCCTCCTCTTCCTCCTCCTCTTCCTCCTCCTCTTCCTCCTCCTCTTCCTCCTCCTCCTCTTCCTCCTCCTCCTCCTTTCGCTCCTCCTCCGCCTCGTCCTCCTCCTCCTCCTCCTCCTCCTCCTCCATCGTTTGATAAAACCGACCCCCCCAAAAAACAAAATCTGGATGAAGGATGGATGGCCGTTGTGCTTGTTGTTTGCTTTGAGGTGGGGCAGTTGAAAACACAATCCTCCTCCTCCTCCTCCTCCTCCTCCTCCTCCTCCTCCTCATCCTCCCCCTCCCCCTCCTCCTCCTCTTCAATCGCCTTCGCCTCCTCCTCCTCCTCCCAGCACCTTCTGAGCCCCGCTGGCCCCCGAGCGAAATCCTGCTGGGCCCTGCTAGCCCCTGCTAAATCGTGGTGGGCACTGCCAACCACTGCTAAGCACTGCTGAGGTTTGCCAGCCCCTGCCGAGCCCTGCTAATGCGCCCTGCCAGCCACCGATACGCCCTGCTAGACCCTGCTGTTAAGTCACGCTGAGGAGCCCCGCTGGCGCCCTGCAAAAACACGAGATGCCCCGCGAAACTCTGCCAAGTTGTCCTGAACCATGCTAAGCTGTGGTAAGCCCTGCCAGGCCCTGATATTCAATACCAGCTACAGCCCAGCACTGCTAAGACAGGCCATGCCATGGGAAGCCTTGCGAAACCCTGCGACGGTTGCTTGAGCCCTGCTCCGCCCTTCTAAGCTCAGATGTGCCAGATGGCACCGTTCTGAGCCCTTCCAGGCCCTGCGAAACCCTTGTAAACTCTTCTCAGCCCTGATAAGGCATAATCTTGCCTGGTGATCTTTGCCAGGCCCGGATTTGGCTGCTCGTTCTGGGGACCTTCCTGGAGCCACTCGCTCCACTCGTGCGTCGACGCTGCTTCGAACGTCCGTCGACTCGAGTCGAACCTGAGACGAACCTGAGTCGAACCTGAGTCGAACTGGAGTCGAACTGGAGTCGAAGTGGAGTCGAACTGGAGGCAAACAGATCCATTAGGTCGGCCCCAGAAAGGTCCCCAAAACGAGCATCGAACCGGTTGAGCCCTCAGGAAGGCCCTGCGACGATCTGCTGAGCGCCGAGCTCACGTGGAAACGGCACCCGTCGCTAATCCACGCGCCTCAACCCATGCTTACGTTCCCTCGAACTCTGGCGAAGAGCCCCTCTCACGAGTAGCCGACCTTCTCCCTCTGACGCCCCCCCCGCCTCCGGGGAAACCAAAAGGTACCGATACCGCTACTCCCCCGACCGCTCCCGGGTTCGGTCTGCATGGCGTCTTCAGCGCAGCGCACACCCCCGTCAATGATACCCTCTGGCGTCTATTCGCGGATTTCCGAGTTCCGAGTTCTCCAGCGGTGGCGACGAGGCCCTCCCAGGCCCCCAAAAAGGGAAAACGAGGGAAGTGTAGAGGTACCCAGCGATCCGATGTAGTGATGTTTTCAATGCGGGGTCCCTGGAAGTCTAGACCGTCCCCAAGACCAGTTTGTCATCCTGAGCCGTTTTCTGACGGTCCCAGGGTCTGGGGAGGGCCCCTAGAGGCCGGTCGGGAGCTCTCTTCTTTTCATGTGTCGGATGCTGAATCACCACCACTTCCGCTACGCTGCCCTTCAACCCAGCCTGGCGGTCAAGCCCAGCCTAACTTAAGACCTGCCAATATCCGCCCTCCTCCAGCCCTCTCGCGCATACGGGCTGCCCTAGGGCTGTCATCCAGCTGGTGGATGATCCTTCGAGAAGGCGCGCGCTTCCTTGGCTGCCTCTGAGACGATCCGCGGTCTCCGCAGCTGCCATGACTACATCCACAGGGCGGGTGGTAACGCCAGGACGACACAAAACACATGGCGGCAATCTCTGGACCACGCCATTCGAGACAAATACTATTGAGGCCCTTTGCCTGCACTGGGCAGCCAGACTCAGCCCTGGTGGAATTATTGAGAGCCAGGGTGACGAGCGCACGTGCCTCTACAACTCATTGACGCTAACTGTTCTCCTAACATTATAACCCTTCGCACCTGTGCCCATCAAACGCGGACATCGTATGCTGCTGCATTGCTCTGGCACGGGGCTCTCATACTGCTGTCCCTCCTCTGCCACGGCAAGCTCCTGGCCTGACGTCGAGCATCCCGTGTGGCGCTCAGCGTTGAACGACCTCTGCCCTCAGATGATGCCCCCCGAGACTGCCGACCCCGTCTCCTTCAAAGGACTCCACCCTTCGGCGTTGGCTTCTGAGGGGATCCGGTGCCGGACGTCCCGGGCGGCCTATGGAATCTGCGGGCAGGCCTCCAATCATCTGACTGACCCCAGACCTCCGAAGGATGTTTTTTCTTTCAGAATTATCATCATCACGGAATGTGCCCTCCACCTCGGCCACCGCATGCACGGGGACGTGTCTGGGCCAAGGGCGCATAAGCAAGGGGCCCTGGGGGTGAAGAGCCACCCCCGGAGGAGGGGCCAGGAGCTCTGCAGACCGCCGCGCGGAACAAGTGCATCGTCGGATGGCTGGGCTCCGAGGCGTGCCTACCGGCTTGGGAGTCGATGCCTCAGGACACCAGGAGGCAGCGGACGTGGGTACCCATCGGTCTGAAGAAATGGGTAGACTCACGAAGCAGGAAGGCGTTGAAAAGGGATGATCGGACTTCCGCCCGGAGGGGAAACCGTTCGATCCATGAAGTAGGCGGGCACCTAAAGAAGGCTGAAATCTGGGAGTCCAGCAAACCTACTTGCAACGACCGATGGGGCAACTACTCGCAGGCCCCCGGGGGCACAGACAGAGAAGGAACCGCCAACTCCACGAGCATGAACTTCTCTGCGCCCCGCGCGGACCTTGGAAGAATGATGTTTATGCCGCTGGTCCTCCCTCCGACCAAAGGCATCCGCATCGGCTGCCTCCTGTCGGGAGCGGCCAAGAGGGGGGTGTCCAAGAGGGGGGGCTGCAAATCATGACCGGCGGCACGTGCGCGGCCCAGCGGGGGGGGGCCAGGGACGCCATGAAACAAGAAGAGGCGCCATGAAATCTGGGGAACTATCATGACCCCCGCCATGATATCCCCCCCCCCCTAGTCATCGCCCCCCTCTTTCCCGCCCCCGATGCTGGGTGCCCCGAGGCATCGGCTCCCAGAGCGGCGGACCTGCAACACCTCGGGCCCGGGACAGCCCTCCGCCGGCGCAGGCCGCCTCCCGCTGCCGTTGCGCGGTGCCCGAAGAGCTGCCCCCACCCCGCGAGGCCCCCTCCGTGGAGCAGTTGACCATGATCTCGCTGAACTTTGCCACCCAGAGGATGGCCAGGCAGAAGGTCAGCACGAAGAGGCCCCGCGACCCCTCGCGGCGGACGTCCGGGACGGTCAGCCACAGGGCGAGGTGCAGGGGGAAGGTCAGCACGTAGTAGCCCCACGCCTGGGCGCACCGAGGCCCACCGCTCCGCGCACGGAGCAGGGAAGAGAGCACCGAGCCGAGGGAGGGCAGGACGCAGCACGGCCGCTTCGCGTCGTGCCGACCCAGGCGCTGGTACCTGACGCCGAGGGGCTCGTTCAACCTTGAACGATTCGGCCTTTCCCGAGACGTCACCCCCTTCAACATCGGCCAATTCTGGGTCGCCGGCGGCGGTCAACGTTGAACGCCGGCGGCGGGGTCGCCGCCAATCGACAAGACGTGAACCTACCGTAATAGGGGGGATGGGCGGCTCGAGTCCCCGACTTTGTAAGAAAACGCGGCATAAATATAAACTTGTGGAGTGCCGCGCGGACTTCTCGGATTGGCGTTGAAACCCCCTCACCAGCGCGCGGACCGAGCCAGGGGCGGCGCCAGAGGCACCGTCAGGGGGCTCTACCGCCGATCCTGGAGATCCGCGAGGAGCTTTACAAGTTCATGTCTAGTATGCCATGTGCTCTCCTTCGATGTGTGGAAGAAGTTTTGACTAAACGAACAAGTGTGGGAGCCCAACTCAGGGAGGATCTGCGATGGGGAGTGCCTATCCTTGACAGTGGGGTGCGTCCGAACAGCATCCTGGGGGTGCATCCCCGAGTTTATACCCTTTGTTCTAAGCGGTCTGCGTATTATTGGGATGGGCTTGAGCTGGATCGAAACGCGACATCGGATCGCAAACGGATGAGCGCCAGTCCATCGTCCGGTTTCGAATCAAAATCGGATCGCCGCGCCACGCCCTGGCTGACCCTGGCCGATGCCTGCAAACCGAACCGAACCGGATTCAATCGGAATCGCGCCCTGGGCCAGCGAGTCGAATCGAATCGTTTGGAGAACTTGGGGACTCCCGGACGTCCAGTGGCCCGGCAAGGGTCTCCGGAGGCCGAGGACGCCAAAACACGTCGTCGTGCGCGTTTGCGAGGCGAGGATGCCAGGGCCTGCTCTGCGTCCAGCGATGCCTCGCACAGCGGCCCCGAAGATGGCTCCCCTGACATCCGCCGCATGGATGCTTCAATCCGCGGCCCCCGAGGTCCCGACCACTTCCATAGGGGTAATTGCCGTCCAGGATGTATGTGCGGTTACCTTACCTTGGGGCCCGACAGTGGGCTCCAGGGGCCGAACTCGACGACAGACGCCAGGATTGAAACGATCATATCGTCGGAGGTCTAAGCATGATAGACCAGAACCGAATCGATGCCAGATCAACGATCGAACTGAATCGGATCAACGGACATCGGTAATCGAGTCGGAAGAGCCGAATCGGCGGAAATAGGCAGGCTACAAAGCCTCCATTGAGAAATCGGAAGCCCAATCATAATCCGAAGTCGAATCGGAATCGGAAGCCATCGAAATCGAATCGAATCGGATTGGAGGAATCGAAACGTGTGCTGTCTAGGTCGCCAAAAAGGTCTGCAACGGGGCGGCGGGGTCGAGGTCCCCGTTCCTGAGCCCCCCTGGGAGGTCGGCGGGCGTCTTCCAGTCACAGTTTCTCTCCTCCCTGGATCGCCAAGAGCGCCCTGGAACCTCTCGAAGCCCTCTGCACCTCCCCCCCGCTCCTCCCTCCTCCCTCGTCCTCCCTCGACCTCCCCCCCCCTTTCCGCCTTCTTACCCCCCCATTCCCCGCAATGCCCAGAACCACGCCCCGAACACCCTAGACATCTCACGGAACATGCCACCGACCGCAGATCAAGACCCTGCCCCTCGCCAACCCCTCCCTCCACCGCTCCTCCCTCCAGGCCTCCACACATCCACTTACTCAAGTCACCCAGGCTCCCAGACGTCTGCTGAAGTGGATTATAGCCAATTTCGCAGCAGATTCAGCAGCAGAAGGCCAAAAGCGCCTCCTCCTCCTCCTCCTCCTCCTCCTCCTCCTCCTCCTCATCATCATCATCATCATCATCATCATCATCATCATCATCATCATCATCATCATCGCCCTGCTGTTCCTTCTCTCTTTGCCCCGCCTCCTCCTCCTCCTCCTCCTCCTCATCCTCGTGCCTCCGTCCTTCGTGGTTTCCTCTCCTCCCTCCTCCTCCTCCTCCTCATCCCTCCTCCCTCCTCCTCCTCCTCCCTCCTCCCTCCTCCTCCTCCCTCCTCCCTCCTCCCTCCTCCTCCTCCTCCCTCCTCCGCCTCCTCTTTCCTCCTCCTCCTCCTCTTCCTCCTCCTCCTCCTCTCCTCCTCCTCCTACTCCTCCTCCTCCTCCTCCTCCTCCTCCTCCTCCTCCTCCCCTCCTCCCCCCCTCCCCCTCCTCCCCTCGTCCCACCCACCTCCTCCTCCTCCTCCTCCTCCTCCTCCTCCTCCTCCTCCTCCTCCTCACCGTCATTCTCGCTACCCCACGCTCCAGGATCACCCCGATGCTGCGTGGACCCATCAGGATCCCACCAACCCTGTGGGCGCACGCGCATGATTTGAGAATTCTAGATTCCAGCCGCGTTCTCCCCCCACGGGGGTTGACCCCTCCCCCCACTTGGTGCGGTGGACAGGGGGGGATGGGGGGGCGGGGCGATCCATGGCAGCGTCCAAGATAGCGCAAGAATATTGCGCTATCTTGGACGCTGCCATGGATGGTGTCCAATAACGTACAGAGTAGCCCACCGTATCCGAATACACATTCCAACGTGCCTCTGAGAGGGAGGAGAGGGGCCTCAAGATGGCTCCGAGCAGCTATGTATTATCCCCCAACGCCCCCGAGTTGAAACGCATGAAGCACCCAAATCGAGGAAACAACTTTCTCCAGGGTCCGCACGGATTCCTTGGATTGGCGTTGGATCCCCATCCCTAGCGTGCAAAACGCGCCAGGGGCGGCGCCTGAGACGCCGCTAGGGGGGCCCAAGCGCCAACCGAAGATTCCGCGAGGAGCTCCGCAAAATCATGCCTACGCAAATATTTGTGATTCGACCGAAATTGATCAATGTGTCTTGACTCCTCGCCGTTTCGCCACCGATGGGCCTCCAGATCCGTGCGCGGCGACAGAAGCACCGACAACCGACCGAACCGACAGCGAAACCGACAGCGACCGAAACCGACAGGCCGAAAGCAGCCTAGAATGGAGCAGCAACGCGGCATCGACACAATAACCGACCGAACCGAACCGACCGAACGCAACCGACTGCGACGCGACGCAACCGAACCGACCGAACTGTGAACACCCTTGGCCTCTGAGGCCTCATTGATGACCGCACGAAGGCAAACTCTGACCTTGTCCCTCCAGGCACGGTGTCCTGGGCCGAACGCCACGTCACCACCCTTTCGAAGCTGAGCAGGGCCGCGGCGAAGAGGAGGAATACGAAGAGTGGAGAGAAATAGTGAGATTCAGGTCCCGCTCTGCTCATCCCTCCTCCTCCTCCTCCTCCTCCTCCTCCTCGTCCTCCTCCTCCTCGTCCTCGTCCTCGTCCTCCTCCTCCTCGTCCTCCTCCTTCTCCTCCTCCTCCTCCTCGTCCTCCTCCTCCTCGTCCTCCTCCCAGAGGGCCCAGCAACACAAAGGTACGAAGCCCGACTTGTCCGGGTGATGCTCATACACTGTCCACCAGGCATGCAGGGAAGGCACTTTTGACTGTTCTGTACCATTCAGATCTGGCTTCAGCGTGAGCTGCGGATGCGCTACGACACGCATTCGGGTTAACCAACCCGAATCGGTTTTCCGCTCGTATGGGTGCCTCCCTCGCACATCCCCCTGGTCCTCCTCCCTCCTCCCTCCTCCACCCTCTTCATCCCCCCTCCTCGGGAACACATGAAGGTCCGTACCAATACCGTTACTCCACGGACCTCTCCTGGGGTGCGTTCTGATCAGGGGAGAAAATATGTTTCATCCCCCCCCGTGCCGTCCATGACGGGGGGGGGAGCTGGGCCCTCGTGGGAGGGCAATGGTACCGTGGGCGGGCTTCGAAGGGGGGAGGGCCGGGGCGCCAGACGACGCCGACTACGACGACGACGTCGACAACGACGACTACGACGACGACGACGACGTCAACGACAACGACGACAACGACGACAACAACAACGACAACGACGACGACGACGGCCGTCACTGAGGGTCTCTCGAAGTCTCCGGAGGCCTCATGATGTCTCTGGAGACCTCTGGAGGCGCCTGGGAGCCCTTCGAGGCCCTTGGAAACGACGACGACGAGGAGGACGAGGACGAGGACGGGGCCGACGACGAGAACGACGACGACAACGACGACGCCGACGATGACGACGACGCGGATAAGGGCAAGGACGACGAAGACGACGCGAACACAGACGACGAGGGCGATGACGACGACGACGACAACGACGACACCGCCGACGATGGTGAGAGCGAGGACGAGGACGAGGACGAGGACGGCGATGACGACGACGATTACAAGGACGACGACGACGACGGCCACCTCTGAAGATCGCCAGACGTCAACACCGGCTTCTGGAGGTCTCTGGAGATCTCTGGAGGCGTCTGGAGGTTTGCCGAGGCCCTCGGAGACCACGACCGCGACGGAGACGGCGACCGCGACGGCGACGGCGACGGCGACGACGGCGACGGCGACGGCGACGGGGACGCGACGGCGACGGCGACGGCGACGACGACGACGACGACGATGACCAGGAAGACCAGGACGACGACGACGACGACGACGACGAGGACGAGGACGACGACGACGAGGACGACGCCGACTACGACGAGGACGGCCACGACGACGACGATAAACACGACGACAACGACGACGGCGACAGCCGCCACTGAGGGTCACCAGAAATCTCCCGAGGCCTCTGGAGGTCTCCGGAAGCCTCTAGGGGCGTCTGGAGGCCCTTCCAGGCCCTTGGAAACGACGGCGATGAGGACGAGGAGGACGAGAATGAGGACGGGGACGATGACGGCGAGGGCCCCTGGAAGCCGAAAACGACCAAAGACTGTGCGCACATGCTGCTACGACCAATCGCTTGACCCTCCTTCTCTCAGAGACCTGAGCTCAGTCTGCTATTCGAGGTATGACTGAAGACTATTCTCGCTCTGAAGCTGTTCTTAGTCTGTCGACACACGTCGATTTGGAAACCTCGAGACTCAGAGCAGCCACAGAGCTCTCGATCACCCCACTCGAATCGACAGCCTCGGAAACATTGAATGTTTTACGACTCGGGCACGTCTGGGTCATCCCCATTCTCTTTGGACGCCCGAAATGGGTACGGAAAAAATTGGTACAATGCCCAACAACAAATGTTGTCCCAAACCAACAGCGGCCGCTGCTGGGCAGGCGGGACTCTGTCTCGAATGGACACAGGCCGCGGCGGCGCGGACAGCGGATCCGGTTCGGAATGAACAGGAACTGATGTTGGGCATCGTACCCATTCTTCCCGTGCCCATCTCGGGCGTCCAAAATTCTCCCTCCAGCCTCCCTCCGCCTCCTCCCTCGCCGCGAGGGGGGGGGGGCGCGTGAAGAGCGGGGGGCGGGCCTTGAGGCCGGAGCCCCTCGCCGGCGGAGCGAGCGAGAGCGGCCGCTCGAGCTCCTGCGGCCCCGGCAGGGGGTGAGGAGGGGGCGACGGGGGAGAGGAGGCGATGGGGACGGGGGGGGAAGGGGGGGAGGAGGGAGGGGGGGGAAAGCAGGCCTCGGCGAAAACTGGCGAACACTCGTGCCACCTTCATCTGTGAACGCCTCCCCCTCCCCCCAATGTTCAGAGCTGGCGGTGGGTCTGATGAGGTGCACCTCGACCGAAGTCTCCCCCGCGCGTGCCAACTCTGAGTTTGGGGGGCAGGGGGGGGTGTTCACTACAAGTGTTTCCCGCTACCGGATTATTCATGCTGGGTGCGACCCGTGTGCAGTGAGGGTCGAGGAGGTCCGCGAGACAAAGCGCAGCCTGCCTGTTGCAATTCTCCACGGGTCTTGGTCGAAGCGGGCCTGGGTGCCGCGGATCCGATTTCTGTCGGCCCGCTGACTGAATTTACGAGTCTCAATTCCTGACAACGTATGCCCGAATCCGTGGGGAGAAGCATGACGGACATCATATCCACAACATCTGGAATCGGATCCACGCGGACGGAATCCGGATACAACCGCAACACACATGCAAACCCCATTTTGATCAGTGCCGACTATAACTTGGATCTGCCAAGGTTTATCTCATGCGAGTCGGTACAAGAGAAAAGCCAAGAGAAACAGGCTTTCGTCCTGGGCCCAGGAAGGCAACATCTTTCTGCAACATTTGCCGAGCGGGGTCAATCTGCGATGGCCCCCGGGCCCGAGACCATAGGGAAACGTCCAGAGTGAAAACAATTGCAACGCCCGGCTGTAAGGGGGAGAGGGGGAACTGTTTTTTTGCCGTTGCCCTGAAGTCGGGCGTGTCCCCTACAGGGGGATTCTCGACGAAGAATAAAACATACCCCCAAAATAAGCAAAAAATAGTCCAACAATAGTCTGGGCACTATTTGTTTGTGCATGTTTTGTTGGAGGTGCTTTCGATTTTTCGTCGAAAATCCCCCTGTAGGGGGAACCGCCCGACATAATGTTACCCATGGGAGGGCACTGCTGCCGAGGACCCTCCCGGAGCCGCCTCCGCGAGATCCGCGAGCTCCGCGAGATCCGCGAGATCCGCGAACGGCGCGGGCGCCGCCGGGAGCCGCCGCCGGACGCCGCAGGGGAGGAGGAGAGAGAGGAGAGGCCAGGCCGGGTGCGCTCGCGGCTTACCTGGCGGTCTCGCCCTCCCTCCAGGGCAGTTGTTCATACATGGGATGTTTAAACATATAGGATGTTCCATACATGATTCATGTATGGATAAGTTTCTGCATGGACTCATCGTTGCTTTCAATACTAAATCCCTGCATTTTTAATACATGATCCGCACGCGGAGCATGTATAAAAACGGCACTGTCCCATCCCTTCCCACTGCGCGGAAGTCCTCTTCATCCGCGGGCGCGTGTCATAGCAGACCCCGAATTCCCAAAAAGGACCGCGTCGTGTGGTGCGCCATGTGGGAAACAGGAAGCTGAGCACTACGCGACGGCCTGGGAAATTGGCCATGCGCCAACTTCGCAAGATATAGAGAGGAAAGAGAACTATGCACATACACCGATTCTGGCCAGGCCCATCCTGAGCCCAGGATCGGTGCATACGCCCTCCTACCTTGGCCAGGAAGGCATATGCACCGATCCTGGGTCAAGGATGGACCTTGCCAGGATCGGTGCATGTGCATAGTTCTCTTCGCCCGAGATATAGCCGTCCCGTTCTGGTCGGTCCCCCAAAATGGTAAGGACCGAGGCCTCTGCAGACCCCACAGCCGAGGACACGCTCCCAGTCTGCCCCCCCCCCCCCCGGGCGAACCACTACCGAAGCTGGTGAGAAAGGAGGGGGGAGGGAGGAGGATGAGGAGGAGCAGGAGAAGGAAGAAGAAGAAGAAGACGAGGCAGAGGAAGGGGAAGAAGAGACACGGGATCGTCTGTTATACCTTGTCGCTGCTTCTGTTCCGCAGGCTCCAGCACGAAGGCCCGCCAGGGGGATCTCTGGGGGCGAGACGGGGGGACGAGGCGAACTCCACAGCATCGCATCGGGAAGCAGGGCATCATCGGACCGTGCGGGGGGGCCGTCGGTACCTCGTGGGCGATCTGAGCCTCTGCTGGGCCGGCGTGCCCCCTTGGGGCCAGTCTAGGGGCATCCTGGAGCCTCTGGAGAGCTCCTGGGCCTTTCCAAGAGGCCTGAAACCAGATTGGCCAAAAACATGAAACGGACCAGATACCGGGCAGCACTGAGTTTGATCGCGGCAGCTGTTGGCGTCGACCAGGACCGTCTGTCTTTGGGACAGCTGTGTAACAACATGCGCTGCCCTGGAGAGGTCATGACGCAGACTGAATCAACATCGAATCGGGAAATCGGATCAGATCGGAATGTGCGTCGGACTCGGCTGCACTGGCACGGAATCGACATCGAATCGGTTAAGCTGCGCCAAGATGCACCACAACGCCATACAGGCGTCGAGCTACATCGGGTCGCCAGAATATCGGAATCGAGTCGGATCGAGCAGGCAGGAGTCGGCAGCGAACGGGATCGATCGGATCGAGATGGAGTCCCGTAGAGCCGCGGATTTCCAAAAGAAGCATCAGCTTGAGAACGAGGCCCCTTGTTTGGCCCCAACGGCGCCAAGATGCTACCATGAGAGCGCCCGAGGAACGCCCTAAAGGCAGGACAGGGATCAAGGCGCTTCGAGCCTATGTCCGAGGTCAGAGTGGCCACTGTGGAAATGGGCGCGAGCCAAAAGGGCAACAAAAGGAGAGAGGCGGCAGGGGGGGCAGGGGAAGGAATAAGACAAGGAAAGAGTGGGAAGGCAAAATTGGCCAGACCACCTCAGGTCAAGGCCCTCGCGCACAAGGTTGAGAAGACGGTCGCAGACGCAACTTGCCCGACCACATCGCGCGCGAGCTTCTCGGAGTCAAGTCGCCAAATGTCTCAGGCGAAACTCGCGGTTCCGCCTCAGGTAAGGGCTTATCTGAACCTGGAGATGCGGGGACGCCTCAGGCCAAAACTTCTGGGCCACCTCGCGCGCGGCATCTCGGGGCCCAGTTGCGAGGACGTCCCAGGCAAAGCAGGCTCGACCACGTCTTGCACGATGTCTCCGAGTCCCGAGGTCGCTGCTAGGATCGGAGAGACGTAAGACTCGGGTACGGGGGACTCGGGTTGGCCTGACGGGTCCATCCTGAAAATGACGAAACCAAATCTGAAATTTGACGCGAACTCCCGCTGCAAACATTCCACGATAACCGGACCGTCAAACTCCAGGACGCGCTCGTAAACACAACGTCGGCAAACCCGAGTTGCGGCTTACTCTAGTCTTAACTTACGTCTCCCCGATAGGATGCCTCGGGCGAAACTGGCTGGACCAACCCGCACGCGGCAGCTCAGATCCCCTGGTTCCGAGGATGTCTCCGGCGAAGCGGGCCCGACCAGGACTCGCGCGACGTCGCCGCGCCCCACGACGCGAGCATGCCTCAGGCGCACTTGGCCGGACCACCTCGCGCGCGAGGTATGACAACAGCGCTGCGCAGGCATCGGGTCGCATAGCATCCGCGGAGCACCGACATCGGCTCGGCTCGGGCCGGCCGCACTCGAGACCGAACCGATCGGATCGAAATGGGCCCCATGCGGTGGTGGCCGTGCGCCCCCCGCCCGCAGCTCCAGGACCCCGGCGGGCAAGCACGAGCGAGCGCGGCCCACACCGTCGGCAACACGCAAGAGCGACCCTGGGTAAGAGCGGCCCTTGGTGCGCGGCCTTCTGGGACCGCAGGGGGGACGAGAACAGGCGCGCAAAAGCCGCTGCTGCCGCTCCTCTTTCGGCCATGTGGGGGCCCATCTGTGCCCGCACCAAAATCGGGAGCGGCCAAGAGGGGGGTGTCCAAGAGGGGGGGGTGCAAATCATGACCGGCGGCATGTGCGCTGCCCAGCGGGGGGGCCAGGGACGTAAGGAAATAAGAAGAGGCGCCATGAAATCTGAGGAAATATCATGGCCCACGCCATGATATCCACCCGCCCCTAGTCATCACCCCCCTCTTTGCCGCCCCCGACAAAAGTCACTCTGGCGAAAGGTCACTCTTACATCCAGTCGACACCGGCAGCGCCGCTCCCGTCCTCGTCCGAGTTCGCCACCGCCGCGGCCAGCTTCCTTTCGGGTCGGCGGCGCGCCCGAGGGGGACGTCGGAGGGGGCGGGCCTCCTCGGAAGGCGCAGGGCTCCCTGGGCCTCTGAGGAGCCTGCGGGGCCTTCCCCGAAGCCAGAGAGAGCTGGAGGGCTTCTCGAGAGGATAAAGGGCGGTCCACCGCCATATCCCATATCGCGCGGAGAAACTCAAATTGTGATAAAACTTCGTATATTCTCTAAGCGAAAGCCTGCGAACATCTCAAACCCTAGAAGCACTGCAAACAAACTCTAAGCCCGAACCTGCGAACAGCTCAAACTCTACAAACTTCAAAACAATTAAAGCCAACACCTGCGAAAACTTCAAACTCATAAAACACGTCGACCAATCTCTAAGCCAAAACCAGCGAAAATCTCAAACTCTAGAGAAACTTCAAACAACTCTGAGCCGACACCTTGGGATATCTCAAACTTTAGTAAGCTTGAAACCGGAACTCTAAAACAACGGTAAAACAACTTTGGATAATAACTTTCGGGAACCTCTAAAATAAACTCTAAACGCCAAACAACTCTAAAACACAGTCTATGAACAATAGAATTCGAAACGCCTGAAAACTCTTTTAAACAACTCTAGAAATACTCGATGAAAACTCTAAAAACTCTTTGAACAACTCTGAATATTTTTTGGGCCGCCTGAAGAACTCAAACAAACTCGGGGGAAACTCTAACAACACTCTACATGCAAACCCCGGCGGTCTAGGAAACTTAAACAATAAACTTCAAACAAACTCTAACAACAATCTGGCCGCCCAAGCATGAAGCATATGTTGTTTCACCAGATCTGCTTAAAGTTTGTCTTGAGTTTCTGTTTCAAGTTTTTTTCGGGTTGATATTCTCCCAGGATTTGTTTAAGAGATGATTTGAAGTTTGATTTTGGCTTGAGATGTTCGCAACTGTTGGCTAAGACTTTGTTTGAAGATTGTCGGGAGGTTGAGTTTCCTGCTGAAGATGTTCCTAAGATTTCGGCTGGTTTTCTCGATGGACCTCCTCTCGTATAATTGCCATACCTAAATCGAGCGCAACTGGGCCATTCCGAGCAATGACCTGACCATGAATCGGGTCAACACTCGGGCCTCCGCAACATCATCCGAAGGGACCTGGCCGACCCACGACCCGAATGCTGACCAGACCCTTTCTGGTCCCGACCGTATCACTACTCTCCCGACCTCTGCCCTTATGCGTTCCGATCAGTCTTTCGGGGAGAATCTGGCTGTAACGGCGAGGGCTCTCTTCGGGGACAAGCTTTCCGTCCCGAATCGTTTTTTGATGATCCTAGGCCCAGGACCCTGAAAACAGAAACTTGCCGCAACTCTTGCGTCGTGATGTCTCACGACGCGTGGAGGTCTGGCTTTCAGTCGGGTTGTGGACAGACCCCTCGTTAGTAAAACTTGGCTTAGCGAAAACGACCTGAGGCCCAAACCTGGCGGGCGCAAGCCTGGAAAATAACGGCCACGGCGCCCTCTCGAGAACCGAAAACGGACAATTCGCTCATCGACGTGTCACTGCTGGGAGTTCTGTCCACCCCCGACCGTTCATTGGCCACCCCGCTCGTTGCCCCAAAGCGGTCCGCGCGGATCTTTTGGACCAGCGCAGGACCCCCCCCCACTCCCTGGCGCGCGGAGCGCGCCAGGGGCGTCGCTGGGGGCGCTGCCACGGGGGCCCAAACGCCGATCGAAGGAATCCGAGCGGAACTCCAAGAACATATGCTTATGCAATTTGTTGTTCGATCTTCAAACCCCCACCACTGGCCTCCAAGAATGTGTCACTGCTGGAAGTTCTGCCCACCCCCGATTCAGGCCACACGCAGGGTCTCCGGCGGCCGGCCGGGGCAACTCCGGGCTTGCAGTGGCACGCTCTCGACGGGGCGGCGTCGCTGGACGGCAGAAATCCCGAGGCACCCCGACGAGCATTGAAGAAACTCCCGACGAGGCATCCCGACGAGCATCTCGAGGCATCCCGACGAGCATCTCGAGGCATCCCGACGAGCATCCCGAGGCATCCCGCCGTTTGATCCACGGCGCGAAGATGGGAGTGAAAAAGAGGACCATGAGAAAGGCAGGCCACGGAAACGTCGATGCCGATCTTGGTCACCCTGCGCCTTAGTCACCGTCGACCAGTGGACCATCCTCGCGAGTCGGCGACAGCGGGCATGTCCCATGACCATGATCGACGTCAACAAATTCCACTACATCTTGGTCATGGTCAACATGTGTCCCCACACCCCCGACGAGGGAACCCACACAGGACGCGCGTGCCCAACAACGTACGTGAACACGGCCCCCCCAGTCCGCGAGACCAGCCGCGTGATACGAACACTCGCGCAATGCGTACTCTCGAAACCAACGTGGACTCATGCAGTTGTACGTCCTTCTTTCGCTCCTGACCGACGTCATGTCTTGTTCACACGCTCGCCCTCCAAAAGCCCCGACCCAAGCCGAGCCCGAGCCGAGCCCGAGCCCTCCAAAAGCCCCGACCCAAGCCGAGCCCGAGCCCGAGCCCCGTCGCGTTCCATCCCGCGCCGTTTCCTGACGGCCGGCCCCGTGACCCCTCGAGGCCGCAATTTGCAAATGCAGGTCCGCCGTGTTTTGTTCACGACGCGAGGGGAGGAGGAGGAGGAGGAGGAGGAGGAGGAGGACGAGGAGGAGCAGGAGGAGGAGCAGGAGGAGGAGCAGGCGGAGGAGGAAGGTGCTCAGATGTCTTGGACCGGCGCTGGGCCCCCCCCCCCCCTGCCTCGCGCGCTCCGCGCGGAGCTCCGAGAGCTCATGCCGATACAACTCCTCTTCCTCGCGCGCCTCTCCCCCCGGGAGAGCGCCGGCTGTAAGACACCGATCCTGGCCAGGTCCCTCCCGGGTCCAGGGCCGGTGTGCATGCGCCCTCCTGGCTCGGGCAGGAAGGCTTATGCGCCGACTCTGGGCCCAAGATCGGCCTGGCCAGGATCGGTGCAGGTACCCATCGGTCGGAAGAAGTAGGTAGAAACATGGAGTAGGAAGGCGCTGGAAATAGATTGGGTTTCCGCACGCCTCCTGAAGAGGAAGGAAGAGGGAAAACGACTCGACCCTTGAAGTAGGAAGGCGCTGAAAGTAGATTGAAATCTGGGAATCCAGAAATACCTACTTTCAACGACCGATGGGTACATAGTTGGCGCCCTCCGATCCCCTCGACACATATCAACCGATCCCTGCCCTCTCCTCGAGGAGGAGTTCGGAAGCGGAACTGCTCGACCCCCAACCTGAAATCCTCGTCGAATCTACAACAGAACTTCCCTGATCCTCCGTTCTCGAAAAATTTGCATCGTGAGAGGGTGTCGGAAAGTAAGCTGCATCTTGCAAGAGTGTGCTGCGATTTCCGGCCTGGGTCGCAACGTGAAAATGCATCTTGCGGTAGCGCCGCCCGCCGCGAATCCTTCATATATCGGGCTCGAAATTGCAGTCGCGCCGCGCTCGAAATTGCAGCCTCCCGCTCGAATTTCGGAAGGCTGCAATCGCGAACGCGGCGCGACTGCAATTTCGAGCCCGAAGGATTCGCGGCGCGCGGCGTTATCGTAAGATGCATAGTCACGTTGCGACCCAGGCCGAAAATCGCAGCGCGCTTTTGCAAGATGCAGTTTACTTTCGGACATCCTCCCGCGTACAACACATACTACACATACACACATACAACACGCGCAACACATACACACGCACAACACACGTATACATATACGACACATACAACGCACACAAAACATCCTTATGGACACACAAATATACAGCACGTACACTACATCCAATACATACATTTAGACACATAAAGCCATGCCATACATATACACACATACATATACATATAATGCGTGCATCTATTGATCCACATATAGTACATTCGATACATACATATAACACATGCGTGCCACACATACATAAAATGCATTTATACATACACATGCAAACATATCATTACTAATGAAAGCCAGAATAACGCATGATAGTGCTATTACTTATTGCTGCTACTCTTATAGTAACGCACTGGTAGTAACCATCGAATCATATAGTATTTTAGTATTACGTGTAACGCACGGGTAACACGATTTGCAACATCGTATTATTAGTACTAGTATCATTATAGCACGGGTAGCACGGGTGGCACGGGTAACGCACGTTTAGCACGGGTAATAACGCACGGGTAGCACCATAGTGTTATTAGTATCATTATAGTATACGCACGGGTAGTAACCATGAATGAAAACCGTAGTAATGCACGGGTAGTATCCATATTACTAGTATCATCCTAGTATTAGTTGTGCCGCTACCTGTATGTAGTGTTCCCCATATCCTAAGATGGGGTTCTTGTTATTACTTGGACGCCTCCTACTCCTCCTCCTCCGTCCTCCTCCTCTTTTCTCGTCCCCTCCTGTCGGACATACTCAGACTTGCTCATACACAGACTTACTCATACTCATACTTAATCATACTCAGACCTACTCAGACTCAGACTTACTCACACTCAGACATACTCATATACAGACTTACTCATACACAGACTTACTCATACACAGTATTAGTCATACCCAGACGTACACATACACAGACTTACGCATACACAGACTTACTCATACTCAGCACCCCTAAGGGGAGCCGCCAGGGGTGGTTGCACGGGCTCGTTCGCGGTCATTTTGTGGGGATGTCTCAGGCGGTTTGCCTGTTTCTGTGCCCAACATCCTTCGCTTTCGGAGCAGATTTGGAGGATGTCTCGAGCGAGGCGCTCATTTCAGCACCCCTAAAGGGAGCCGCCAGGGGTGGTTGCACGGGCTCGTTCGCGGCCATTTTGTGGGGATGTCTCAGGCGGTTTGCCTGTTTCTGTGCCCAACATCCTTCGCTTTCGGAGCAGATTTGGAGGATGTCTCGAGCGAGGCGCTCATTTCAGCACCCCTAAGGGGAGCCGCCAGGGGTGGTTGCCCGGGCTCGTTCGCGGCCATTTTGTGGGGATGTCTCAGGCGGTTTGCTTGTTTCTGTGCCCAACATCCTTCGCTTTCGGAGCAGATTTGGAGGATGTCTCGAGCGAGGCGCTCATTTCAGCACCCCTAAGGGGAGCCGCCAGGGGTGGTTGCACGGGCTCGTTCGCGGCCATGTTGTGGGGATGTCTCAGGCGGTTTGCCTGTTTCTGTGCCCAACATCATTCGCTTTCGGAGCAGATTTGGAGGATGTCTCGATCGAGGCGCTCATTTCAACACCCCTAAGGGGAGCCGCCAGGGGTGGTTGCACGGGCTCGTTCGCGGCCATTTTGTGGGGATGTCTCAGGCGGTTTGCCTGTTTCTGTGCCCAACATCCTTCGCTTTCGGAGCAGATTTGGAGGATGTCTCGAGCGAGGCGCTCACTTTCACCCCCCAGGTGGGCCAGATTTTGAGGATGTTTCGATCTGTTTGTTAGTTTTGGTGGCCAGGCTCGTGGGCGCAGATTCTTCTCAGGATGCCACAGGAGGCTCCAACAGGCCCCAGGAGGCTCCAGGAGACCACATGAGGCCCCAGGAGGCATCAGGAGGCCACAGAAAGACTCAAGAGGCCACAGGATGTCCCAAGAGGCTCCAGGAGGCCCCAGGAAGCTCCAGAAGGCCTCAGGAAACCACAGGAGGCCCCAGGAGGCAACAGGAAGCGCCAGGAGGCCTCGGAAGGCAACTGGAGGCCCCGAGAGGCCCCAGGAGCAGGAGGCCTCAGAAGGCAACAGGAGTGGCTCCAATCCCATGTGTTTTACGTATGCTCCTATCGATTGGGCCTCACCTGGAGCACGATTCTTTGATATTCTACGTATGTTTCTATAGATGTCCTTCTCCTGTGTACACAATCCTAAATGTTTTACTCATGTTCCTATGTATTGGGCCTCTCCTGGGGCACGAGTCCTTGGTGTTTTACGCGTGTTCCTATATATTGCCCTTCTCCTGTGGCTCTAATCCGCAATGTTTTATGTACGTCTGTTGCTATAGATTGCGCCTCTCCTGGGGCACGAAACCTTCCTAGGAGGTCCCAGGAGGTCCCAAGAGGCTCCTGGAGACCCCAGGACAAAAAAAAAAAAAAAAAAGAAAAAAAACCAAAAAAAAAAAAAAAAAAAAAAAAAAAAAAAAAAAAAAAAACAAAAAAAAAAAAAAAGAAAAAAAAAAGAAAAAAAAAAAACACAAAAAAATAGTAAAAAAAAAAAAAAAAAAAAAAAAAAAAAAAAAAAAAGAAAAAAAAAAAAAAAGAAAAAAAAAAAAAAAAAAGTAGAAAAACCAAAAAAAAAAAAAAAAAAAAAAAAAAAAGCCCCTTAGGTTTCAGGAGGCCCCAGGAGGCCCCAGGCTCATGCACAGAGACGCGCTCGTACTACTGAGTCTCATTCACACTCCAATTCATTCGCAGTTAGATTGATGTCCAGACCGTCACAACTGAAGCCCGTTAATATTCGAAAGCTCTTGCGCCTAGACATTCACGGCGGACAGGTCCATGCGAGTAGATGCACATATGGGGAGCTCCACGCAGTGAATAATTATGCTGGCGGGAAGGATGATGGTGGTGGTTGTGGTGGTGATGATGATGATGGTGATGGCGACGACGGTGATGACGATGATGTCGATGATGGTGGTGATGGTGATGACGATGATGACGGTGATGACGGTGATGACGATGATGTGGTGGTGATGACGGTGATGACGGTGATGTGGTGGTGATGATGGTGATGACGGTGATGACGATGATGGTGATGGCGACGACAGTGGCGACGACGGTGATGACGATGTTGGTGATGACGACGACGGTTGGTGATGGTGAGAACGATGACGGCGGCGATGGTGGCGACGATGCCGTGTAAAGCACCATGGCCCCAGGGGCCCGCCCAGGGCCCAAGCCCCGCTGGTGGCGGCACCGTCTCGGCCGCGACTGGCGCCGCCAATGGGCGCCAGACGCCCCGTCTCGGCCGCGACCACTCGCCCCGTCTCGGCCGCGACTGGCGCCGCCAGTGGTGATGATGATGATGATTATGATGCCGACTGCGATTGCGATTGCGATGATGGCGATGATGTCGATCGTGGTGATGTTGGGGACGATGCCGATGATGACGATATCGATAGTGAGATCGATAGTAAGATCGAGAGTGAGATCGGATATCGATAGTGGGATTGATAGTGATATCGATAGTGCGATCGACAGTGAGATCGCTAGCTGGACCGATAGTGATATCGATAGTGAGATCGATAGTGAGATCGAAAGTAGGATCGATAGTGAGATCGATAGTGGGGTCGATAGTGAGATCGATAGTGAGATCGATAGTGAGATCGGTGATATCGATAGTGAGATCGATATCGACACCTATAAGTCAGGACAGGCGTGCCCCCTTGGCCTGGCTGGCCCTCCCCCTCCGCCCCCCCCCCCCTCCCCCTCCGTAATCGAGGCGTTCTGGTGCAATGGAGGTCGGTTCCCTCGGGTTGCGCCAGCCAGCAGCAGCGATGGCGAGGCGCGTGCCCATCCGCGTTGCTGCCCCCCAGACGTCCGAAACTGAGATCGCAGATGCCCTCAAAGCGCACGTCGAGAAACACGGCGCCCGCTCGGCATTCGATCTTGGGCGGTACGAGTCGATCAGTCGGACGCGGGCCGCGCATGGCCCGTCTTTGGCGGCCTCTGCCGAGTTGGTGATAGGTTCGGGAAAACTACGCCCCCGCCCCCTCCACGGGTGGGAAGGGGCAGGAGGAGGAACGCGGGGGAAGGATCAGCAGGAGGAGGAGGAGGACGAGGAGGAGGAGCAGGAGGGGATGGGAGGAGAGGGAAGTCACGCCCAGGTGATGGCGTTGCAGTGCGTTCTCGGCCCACGATGCAGACGCACTACGTGACGTTGCGCGGCGCCGTGCAGGCGGTGCTTGCTAAGTGCCCCTCCTCGCCTTTCCTCGTCCATCTCATTGTCGCTCCAAACTTGGATAGGAGGTCGGTGTCCCGCGGTGTCCCGTGGTGAGATCGAGAGTGAGATCGATGGTAGGATCGATAGTGGGATCGGTGGTGGGACCGATAGTGACGTCGATAGTGATACAAACAGTGGGATCGATCGAGTGAGATCGATAGTTAGATCGATAGTGAGATCGTGAATGCGGTCGATAGTGGGATCGATAGTGAGATCGGCGATATCGATAGTGAGATCGATAGTAAGATCGAGAGTGAGATCGGATATCGATAGTGGGATCGGTTGTGCGATCGATAGTGCGATCGATAGTGATATCGATAGTGAGATCGATAGTGAGATCGAAAGTATGATCAATAGTGAGATCGATAGTAGGATCGATAGAGAGATCGATAGTGGGGTCGATCGTGAGATCGATAGTGAGATTGATAGTGAGATCGGTGATATCGATAGTGAGATCGATTGTGATATCTATAGTGAGCCCTAACCCTGAGCCCGATATCCTCCCCCGCCCCCCCGCCACAGGTACCCCAGGGCGCTGGCCAACCACGACCACCTCAGCGACAAGGTGCGGGCGGGCAACTTCGCGGACAAGCTGGGCACGCTGTGTGCCCACGTTCGCCGCCTGCACACGTCGGAGACGCGTCGGCGCCAGGCCCGCACTTCCCCCATCCTCCTCATCCTCCTCCCCCTCCTCCTCCTCCTCCCCCTCCTCCTCCCCCTCCTCCTCCTCCTCCTCATTCCTCATCCTCGTAACCCTACTCCTCCTTATCCCTCATATACCCTTCTCCCTCCATCCCCGCCTTGCACCTCGAGGCGATGGCCCAGTGCACCGCGCCCGAGCGCGAGAAGCTGCTCCGCATCTTGAGCTCGGTCATTCCTCTTCCTCCTCCTCCTCCTTCTCCTCCTCCTCCTCCTCCACCTCCTCGAATCCTCCTCGAATCCTCCCTCCTCTCCTCCTCCTCCTCAGCCCCCCCCCCCCCCCTCCCCCTCCTCCACCTCTCCTATCTTTCTCCTCTCCCTCATGCTCTATGCCCTCCTCACTTTCGTCCTCGTCGCCCTCCTCCTCCCCTCCTTCCCCTCCTCCTCCTCCTCCTCCTCCTCCTCCTCCTCCTCCTCCTCCCCCTCCCTCCCCATTCCTCCCCCCCCCTCCTCCTCCCTCCTCCTCCCCCCCCTGCTCCCCCCCCGCTCCTCCTCCCCCCCCCCCCCTCCTCCAATCCTCCCCCTCCACTGATCCCCCATCTTCCCCTCGTTAGGTCCAGAGCGAGTTCGAGACGCCGCCGCGGCCGCCGCGCCCTCGCGCGAGCCCGTCGCCGCCGCCCCGCGGCGAGGAGCCCGCGGGAGGAGGGGGGCTAGGGGGGGGAGGAGGAGGAGGGGGAGGAGGGGGAGGAGGAGGGGGATGGGGGAGGACGAGGAGGAGGAGGGCAGGGAGGGATAACGAGGGCGATGATCCATTCGGGGGGGGCGGAGAGGATTCGGGGGGACGTCGACGAGGAGGCCGGGCGGGGGAGAAAGAGAAATGGGGAAATGGGGGGAGGAGGCGAATCAGGAAATGATTATGATGAGGATGACGACGATGATGATGACGACGGTGTTGTTGATGATGGTGATGATGGTCATAATGATGGTGTCGTTGTTGATGATGATGACGGTGGTTATGATGATGATGACGATGTTTAGGATGTTGATGATGGCGATGATGGCGATGCTGGTGATGGTCATGGTGAGTGTATTTATCGTGACGTCGATGGTGATGGTGTTGATTGATGATGAAGACGACGACGACGATGATGATGATGCTGATGATTATGATGATGATGATGATGTTGGCGCTGATGGTGACGACGACAATGGCAGCGATGATGATTGGGAAGAAGGGGAAGACATGAGGGTGGAGGCGACGACGGCCACCTCTCCTCCAAGATGGCTCTACTCCCCCCTCCCCTCAATATATATATATATATATATATATATACATATTGCTGTCATGTATATTTCCCGCTTACCTCCTCCCCCCCCTTTCGGGGGAGGAGGAGGTGCATGCATGTCGCTGTCATGCGTGCACACACACACACATATATATATATATATATGTATGCTCCTCGGGTCCTCCATCCGTCCTCCTCAGGTCCTCCTCCTCCTCCTCCTCCTCCTCAGGCCCTCCCCCCCCTCCTCCTCCTCCTCCTTGCCCCGAGGAGATGGAGAAGATCGGCGACGAGATCGAGTGGTCGGAGATCGTCGAGGAGATGGCCCTCACGCCGCTCCAGCTCAAGGAGCGCGCGCACGCCGTTTTTGGGTGGCAGGGGCCCTTCTCTCCTCCTCCCCCTTCTCCTCCTCCTCCTCCTCCTCCTCCCCCTCCCCCCCTCCTCCTCCTCATCCCCCTCCTCCTCCTCCCCCTCCTCCTCCTCCTCCTCCTCGCCCTCTCCCTCGTCGCCTCCCTCCTGGAAAGCGCTTCGCTTGACAATCTGATAACTGTCTGATAAATGTCTGACGTCAGACACTTATCAGATGGGGAATGGGAGTGGGGAGTGGGATAGGAGGAGTGGGGTAGAGGGGTGGGAATGGAGTGACGTAAGAGCAGGAGGAGCGACGTAAGGGCGGGGAATGGGGTAGGGTGCGAGGATGTCTCAAGCGAAACGTTTGTTGAGGGGAGGGCGCAACATTTGTCGAGGATGTCTCGAGCGAGACGTTCGTTGGGGGTTGAGGATGTCTCAAGCGAGACGCTCGTCTCAAGCGCCGCGTTTGTTGAGGGTGTCTCACGCCAGACGTGTGTCTCGAGCCAAACGTTGGTGGCGCAACGTTTGTCGAGGATGTCTCAACGTTGGTGGTGCAACATGCGTTGGGGATGTCTCAAGCGATACGGTTGTCTCAAGCCAAACGTTGGTGGCGCGACAGTTGTCGAGGATGTCTCAACGTTGGTGGCGCAACGTGTGTTGAGGACGTCTCAGGCGATGCGTTTGTCTCAAGCGAAACGTTTGTTGAGGGGGGGGGGGGGGGCGAAACCACTTGGTGAGGATGTCCCAAGCGAAACGTTCGTTGGGCTTTATCACGTCGCTCCGTAGCCATTGTGCGCCGAATATTTTGGCGAGCGAGCCCATCGGCCCACCGCGCGACATCTCGCGCCATGTCCACGAGCGCCAAGTCCACGAGCGCGGCGGCGCCGCGCGCCGACCCCACCGTCGACGAGTTCGTCGACCCGACCGCCCGCGGCGTGTGGATCCAGCCAGGCCACGGCATTAACCCCCCAGGGCGCGCCATCCCGATCGAGGAGATTTTCCCTTCGAGCCATCGGCAGCTTCGCCCGCTCTCGGACTTCTCTCCGCGGTTCGCCCGCAGCCAGCCCAAGGGGCCCGAGACGCCCTCGCAGGAGGATTTCAACTTGGACTCGACCGCCTCGGAGCTCGACAGCCCGCCTACGAAGAGGACGAAGATCACCAAGAAGACGAGCCCCCAGAGTTGCAGCCCGAAGTACACGCCGATGGCGCCCGCCGGCCTAGATGCGAACGATGTGGAGACGCTGCCGTATCCTAAGGAGGCTACGGTGACGACGACGACGGGAACGACGACGTCGACGACGACGACGACGACGGGAATGACGACGACGACGACGACGACGACGGCGACGACGTCGACGACGACGTCGTCGTCGTCGTCGTCGTCGTCACCGTAGCTTCCTCGACAGGGCGAACGATGTGGAGACGATGTGGAGACGCTGCCGTATCCTAAGGAGGCTACGGTGACGACGGCGACGACGACGACGACGGGAACGACGACGACGACGACGACGACGACGGGAATGACGACGACGACGACGGCGACGACGACGACGACGACGTCGTCGTCGTCGCCGTCGTCACCGTAGCTTCCTCGACAGGGCGAGAACGAGGACGAGGCCGAGGTCGTGCGCATGCCCGAGGTTTCTGTGCCCCCGAGCCCGCTGCCGCCCCAGGACGACGCTGGCGCGCCCCCGAGCCCGCTGCCGATCCAGGACGACGCTGGCGCGCCCCTGGACGACGATGACGCGCTCGTGCAGCTCGGGAGGTGGCTCTCGTCGAACTCTGATGACGCTGTCGCGTAGGGCGCTGCCATATAGAGGCAGCGCGCGCTAGCAGTTGTCGGGGGTGGACAGAACCCCCAACAGTGGCACGTCGATTAGTGAATTGTCCGTTTTCTGTTCTCGAGAGGGCGCCGTGGCCGTTGTTTTCCAGGCTTGCGCCCGCCAGGTTTGGGCTTCAGGTCGTTTTCACTAAACCACGTTTTCCTAAAGGGAGGTCTGTCCATCCCCGAAGTTGGGGGTTCGCTCTGCGTCCCTCGCCCGTTCGAGGGCGTCGCCGCGTCTTTTTCATCTTCTTCGGGCACCTGATCGCTCGTAGCATCAGGTTACGCAGCTCGCTCGACCTAGTTTGAAGCTACTAGATCTAGTACTTGTCCTGGGGGTCAGGACCACTGTTGCACGCGCGTCGAGTAGCACGGAAACGCCATCACCATCACCGTCGTCACGAGATCGCGAGATTACGGGGAGGGGGATCACGGGGAGGAGGATGAGATCACGGGGAGGATGAGATCACGGGGAGGAGGAGGAGGAGGCCACGATGAGGAAGAGGTCATGGGGAGGGGATATCACGGGGAGGAGGAGGAGGAGGAGGTGATCACGGGGGCATTCGGGGTGATGAGATCACGGGGAGGAGGAGGAGGAGGAGGAGGAGGAGATCACGGGGAGGATGAGATCACGGGGAGGAGGAGGGGGAGGCCACGAGGAGGAAGAGGTCATGGGGGGGGGAGATCACAGGGGGGAGGAGGAGGAGGAGGAGGAGGAGGAGGAGGAGGTGATCACGGGGGCATTCGGGGTGATGAGACCACTGGCAGAGCAGCAACAGCAACGCTCGCGCAGGAGCTCGGGGACTGGCTGGCCACGCCGTCGCCGAAGGTCGCGCGCCAGGCGCCCAAGGGCGCGCCGTCCATCGAGGGTGACAAGGGCGACGCGCGCTTGCTGGCGGTGGCCAAGCGCGCGAAGGCGCTCCCTGGCCGCAAGGCTGCCACCAAGGCCAACGGCGACGACGACAACGACGACGACGGGGCCTGGAAAACTGCCCTACGTCGGGCGTGTGGCCCTGAGGACGACGACCACGAGGACGACGACGACGACGCGACGACCCTGGGCGGGGGGTCGTCGTCGTCGTCGTCGTCGTCGTCCTCGTCGTCGTCTGTTCGAGCATCGAGGGTTTACTTGCTTATCATGCTGTTCCTGGGCCTCCTGGATGCGCCCTCGTGGCCACGGCTGGATCGGCGCTGATATGCAAGCCAGGACGCGTCCCCCGTCGGTATCGTCGTCGTCGTCGTCGTCGTCGTCGTCAGAGTCGTGTCCTCGTCCGCGCCTTAGTGAGGAGGAGGAGGAGGAGAGGGGGACGAGGGGGAGGAGGAGGAGGAGGAGGTGGATGAGGAGGAGGAGGAGCAGGAGGAGGAGCTTGCTGGCGCGGTTCGCCCCTCCCCTTAGAAGATCGCCAAGAGCGCCAAGGAGCGCAAAGGGGTGGCGAAGACGGGGTCGCGCTCGGCCGTGCGCCCGTCTCTCGGTGAGCTGCGGGTCGTGTACGGGTCCAAGCAGTCCCACATCGTCCTGTTCGACAAGAAGTCGGGCAAGCCCCACCTGTACGTCGCAGTGACGAGTTCGCAGAGCGGGGACCACGCTAATCTCATCCAGAAGATTTTGAAACATTCGTGCACCAAAGGCTTGACGAAGCCAAACGCTGTGAAGTACCGCAACGCGTTGTTAGCTAAGTGCTAGGCTGTGCAAGCAAGTGTTACTACACCTTAGGCGATGCTTGAGAAAATCCCAGTTTTCGACCAGATTCCCGATTATTCTTAACGTTTCAATGTAAATCTTTAGATTTTAATAGAAATGCTGGGTTTTGTTATCCAAGTTCTGAGACTATGAATGTCTTAACGCATGATTTCTTGAGCATTTCGCAGGGTGTATGTCGCAGGCTAGGCTGTGCAAGCAAGTGCTAGGTGTGCAGGCTAGGCGCATCAGGAGACTTCCACGGGTGTCCGCACGAGCTGCCGCGATGTCGGCCACGATGGCTGTACATGTCGCGGACATGTGTGCAGAGGGAAGTTGCACATGCTTGCGGTTGGGTTGGAGTTCTCGGTGTGCCACCATGCATGCCCAATTATGTGCTGGGGTGTTGCTTGCACGATTTCATCCCCCCCCTCCCCCTGTTCCCCTCGATCCTCCCCCCCCCCTCCCCATAGGCAGCTTATGCCGCATGAGCATCGCCTCGCGACGCGCGAGGTTCGTTGTCACATTTCTCTGGGAGAAATAAAGGCACCTTCCCACACCGCTCAGACAATGCATCCCGATCCTACTAGACAGTTCAGTCACATCCTACCAGGTAGGACCCTATCAGACCAGTTCAGGCAAGCCCTACCAGACAGTTCGGTCATGCCCTACCAGACCAGTTCAGTCAGACCCTACCAGACAGTTCAGCCAGCCCCTACCAGACCAGTTCAGTCAGACCCTACCAGACGCGTCCAGTTAGATTCTACCAGACAGTTCAGCCAGACCCTGCCTGACCAGTTCAGTCAGGAAGGATTGCAGAGGATGGCTTACAATTTCCTCACGCGCCCGTCGTGCTCTTTGGGGCCTTATGCGTCTTGTGTGTATTGGGGCCTTAGGCGTCTTGGGGCCTTAGGCGTCTTGGGGCCTTATGCGTCTAGGGGCCCTAGCGTCTTGGGTGTCTAGGGGCCTTAGGCGTCTTGGGTGTCTAGGGGCCTTAGCGTCTAGGGTTCATGGGTGTCGTGGGTGTCTTGGGGCCTTAGGCGTCTTGTGTGTCGTGGGGCCTAGCGTCTTTGGGCCTAGCGTCTTAGGCGTCTTGGGGCCTAGCGTCTTAGGCGTCTCGGGTCTCGTGGGTGTCTTGGGGCCTTAGGCGTATTGGGTGTCTAGGGGCCTTAGCGTCTTGGGTGGGTGTCTTGGGGTGTCTTGGGTGTCCTGGAGTGTCTTGGGTGGGTGTCTTGGGGTGTCAGGGGGTGTCGTGGGGTGTCTTGTGGTGTATTGGAGTGTCTTGGGTGGGTGTCTTGGGGTGTATTGGGGAGGGGGTGTCTTGGGGTGTCTGGGGGTATCCACACTTTCCTCACGCGCCCGTCGTGCCCCTTGGGTGGGCGCGGTCGTCTTCGCCCGCCTCGCGGGAGGAGACGGCAGCCCAAGGGGCGGTGCTCCTGGGGTGGGCCAAGCCGTCTTCCCCCGAAGCACAGGGGGGACGGCCTAGCCCTGGGGGCACCAGCGGATTGACAACGGCACCAACACATACATGATGCATGTTTCGGGTGTCTTGGGGCCGTAGGCGTCTTGGGTTCATGGGGGCCATAGGCGTCTTGGGGGGGGGGGGTCTGGGGGCCGTGGGCGTCTTTGGGTGTCTTGGGTGGGTGTCTTGGGGTGTCCTGGGTGGGTGTCTTGGGGTGTCTTGGGTGTCCTGGAGTGTCTTGGGTGTGTGTCTTGGGGTGTCTTGGGGAGGGGGTGTCTCGGGGTGTCCTGGGGTGTCTTGGGGTGTCTTGGAGTGTCTTGGGTGGGTGTCTTGAGGAGGGGGTGTCTTGGGGTGTCTGGGGGCATCCACACTGTCCTCACGCGCCCGTCGTGCCCCTTGGGTGGGCGCGGTCGTCTTCGCCCGCTTCGCGGGAGGAGACGGCAACCCAAGGGGCGGTGCTCCTGGGGTGGGCCAAGCCGTCTTCCCCCGAAGCACAGGGGGGGGGGGGCGGCCTAGCCCTGGGGACACCAGCAGATTGACAACGACACCAACACATACATGATGCATGTTTCGGGTTTCTTGGGGCCTTAGGCGTCTTGGGTTCATGGGGGCCATCGGCGTCTTGGGGGGGGGGTCTTGGGGCCGTGGGCGTCCTTGGGTGTATTGGGTGGGTGGCGTGGGTGGGGTGTCTTGGGTGTCCTGGAGTGGCTTGGGTGTGTGTCTTGGGGTGTCTTGGGGAAGGGGGTGTCTCGGGGTGTCCTGGGGTGTCTTGGGGTGTCTTGGAGTGTCTTGGGTGGGTGTCTTGGGGAGCGGGTGTCTTGGGGTGTCTGGGGGTGTCCACACTTTCCTCACGCGCCCGTCGTGCCCCTCGGGCGGGCGCGGTCGTCTTCGCCCGCTTCGCGGGAGGAGACGGCAGCCCAAGGGGCGGTGCTCCTGGGGTGGGCCAAGCCGTCTTCCCCCGCAGCACAGGGGGGGGGGCGGCCTAGCCTTGGGGGCACCAGCGGATTGACAACAACACCAACACATGCATGATGAATGTTTAGGGTTTCTTGGGGCCTTAGGCGTCTTGGGTTCATGGGGGCCATCAGCGTCTTGGGGGGGGGGGGGGTCTTGGGGCCATGGGCGTCTTTGGGTGTCTTGGGTGGGTGGCGTGGGCGCGGGGTGTCCTGGGGTGTCTTGGGTGTCCTGGAGTGTCTTGTGTGTGTGTCTTGGGGTGTCTTGGGGAGGGGGTGTCTCGGGGTGTCCTGGGGTGTCTTGGGGTGTCTTGGAGTGTCTTGGGTGGGTGTCTTGGGGAGGGGGTGTCTTGGGGTGTCTGGGGGTGTCCACACTTTCCTCACGCGCCCGTCGTGCCCTTTGGGTGGGCGCGGTCGTCTTCGCCCGCCTCGCGGGAGGAGACGGCAGCCCAACGGGCGGTGCTCCTGGGGTGGGCCAAGCCGTCTTCCCCCGAAGCGAAGGGGGGGGACGGCCTAGCCCTGGGGGCACCAGCGGATTGACAACGACACCAACTCATACATGATGAATGTTTCGGGTGTATTGTGGCCTCAGGCGTCTTGGGTTCATGGGGGCCGTAGGCGTCTCTGGGGGGTGGGGTGTCTTGGGGCCATGGGCGTCCTGGATTGTCTCGGGTGCCCTGGGTGCCTTGGGGCTATGGGCTCCTGGGGGTGTCTTGGGGCAATGGGCGTCATGGGGTTTTAATGTTGTTCCGTAGCCAGTTTCGCTTAGGCCAACAGAAGGGCTCTCGGTTCGACTAGCTGCACGCCTGCAATGCCCAGGCAGCCGCAGTCCGCATTCGAGCAGATCATCCAGGACACCGTGACCGTGCTCCCCCCCACGCCTGTGATGGACGAGCGCTGCAAGACGCCGTCGCCAGCGCCGTCCAGCGCGAGACTGAGCAGCCGGGGCAGCCGTAACAGCCGTCTCAGCACCCGTCTCGCAGCCGCTACAGGCGCTGATGTGCCAGCAGATCAGCTCCCAGCTCATGACAGCCGTATCCTACCTGATGTGCCAGTAGATCAGCTCCCAGCGCATGCTTCAACAATGGCGCAGGTTAAGTACAGCGAGTGGTTGTACGAGCAGCAGAGGACGCTTGCGGAGCTGACCTGGATGCAGCGGCCACGTGACGTTAGCATCATCATCCCCCTTGGAGGCGGCAGCGTGCACGTCGGCTTTGACTACAACGGCATAGCGACGCACTGGTGGATCTGAGAGCGCGCCAATAGCCACCACAGCAGAGCGGACGCGCCAGTTGGCGGATTGCGGCTCAGGAGAGAGACAAGTCTCTCCCTCCTCTCCCTCGCTTCCCCCCGACTCCCCCCTCCTCCTGGGGTGTCTTGGGGTGTCTTGCATGTCTTGGGTGGATGTCTTGGGGTGTCTTGGGGAGGGGTTGTCTTGGGGTGCCTTGGGGGTGTCTTGGAGTGTTTTGGGTATCTTGAGGTGTCTTGGGGAGGGGGAGAGCTTGGAGTGTCTTGGAGTGTCTTGGGGTGTATTGGGGTGTCTTGGGTGCTTGGGTGTCTTGGAATGTCTTGGGTGTCTTGGGGTGTCTTGGGCAGGGGGTGTCTTGGGGTGTCTTGGAGTGCCTGGGGTGGGTGTCTTGAGGCGTCTTGAGGCGTCTTGGGGCCATGGGCGTCTTGGATTGTATATGGTGCCCTGGGATGTCCTGGGGGGTGGTTTGGGGCACGCTGCATCTCTCGTTCGCTCCGCTACCGTTTATGCTCAAAGACCTCCAGCTGTCATCAGCCCTCCACCAGCTGCCATCAGCCCACCAGCTGTCATCAGCCCGCCAACTGTCATCAGCCGCCAACCGCCAACCCCGCGGCCCCATGGCTCTGTTGGTGGAGGCCACCAAGCCGCTCAAGATGCACGGCGCGGTGTGGTGCTATTTGGTGCCGAAGGACGTATGGATGAAGTTGGTTGTACCACAGGGCACGAATGAAGCGCATCCAGAGGGGTTCGAGATCAGCGAGATCACAGCCGCCGCCATCAAAAAAAACAACGCCTTTCCAGACCAGCAGATTTTCGTTTTCAAAGCGATCGGACATAAAGACAAACCGCCTGAGAAGGGTGCCTTCATGATGTCGGAGTCTGTCGTTTTCACCCAGTACGTGTTCTTGTCGACAGAGGGCCCCGTGGTTGCTGATGATCCAGAAGAGGCGGCGGGCAATGATGTCGTCTGGGTGCCAGGCGAGGAGGACGACCCCAATGTCATGATCGCTGTGTGGATCCAGGATGTCAAGAAGTTGTTGCCCCTCAAGCTACCTAAGCTGAAGAACCAGGATGGACAGACGGCGCCGTTGGACGCTGGCATGGTGAAGAAGTTCATATGCACTACGCTCTGCATCCACAAGAAAACGCAGTCTGTGATCGACATGCGCCTCTTCCCAGCGAACCACCGAGGGAGGCCGGCGGGCACGCAGCTCCAGGACGACGTTCAGATCAAGGGCCGCTGGCTCAGGGCAATCTTGGACCCAGACCTGGAGCTGTCGCGGCAGTCGGAGATTGATGACATCGGCGAGGGCTTCCAGAAGGTCGGCCAGACGCCGTGATGATATGGCCTACGACGGTTGCAGGTATTGTACAGAACAATTACTTCGCGACGCTGGGGGCTTGGTAGACCTTCAGGCTCGGTTGACTTCTTCAGCTGCGGCCTGCCCCCCGCCCATTCCTTACTATCTCTGTCGTCTATGCCAGCTGCTGGCAAGCCAAGCCCTCAGACTCAGAATTCAGCCGTGTGGCACCTCAGATTCGGAAGCAGTTATACTACTCCACCCCCCTCCTCTCCCTCGTTTCCTCCCTACTCCTTCACTCATCCTCCTGGGGTGGATTGGGGTGTCTTGCGCGTCTTGGGTGGATGTCTTGGGGTGTCTTGGGGAGGGGGTGTCTTGGGGAGGGGGTGTCTTGGGGCGCCGTGGAGTGTCTTGGGTATCATGAGGTGTCTTGGGGAGGGGAAGAGCTGGGAGTGATTTGTAGTTTCCTGGGGTGTCTTGGGTGCCTGGGTGTCTTGGAGTGTCTTGGGGTTTCTTGGGTGTATGGGGTGTCTTGGGAATGTCTTGGGGAGAGATTGAGCCATGTCGGAGATGTGATGGAGGAGGGATGATACGGAATGGAGGATGATGGCGGATCCAGGAATTCATTATGCATGATGGAGGAGGGGTGCAGGGACGATAACGTACACAAACATGAATACACATGCAACATAAATACGCACCATGCTGTAATACACAATATCATAAAACATATCATACCTACACATATGAAAAATTAACAGTAACTATTGTACAACCAACGTAGTGCAACAATATAATCACATAACACAACATAGTGTTTTCATATCATATTTCAATTTTACAAATTATATGATATGTTAATACATACTTCATACAATTTACTATAATATCTAATATCTTTTTGTATGCACGACATGTGTATCATACATGTATCATGTTGAATATGGTATCATATAATATGACACAGTATCAGACAATAAAGTACACAACTAAGCCATACAATCACTTAGATTTCATATTATATGCTACATATCATATTTGAAATACGTGCGGTAGTTTGACTGTGATATACAGATAACAGGTACCAATCTGATAAGTGTCTGATAGGTGTCTGTCGTCAGACACTTATCAGACGTGTAGCCTGATAAGTGTCTGACGTCAGACACTTATCAGACAACTATCAGATCCCATCTGATAAGTGTATGATAAGTGTCTGACGCCAGACACGTATCATATTATATTATATATGCTGATAAATTAAACAAGTGTGGTATACCACCTAATATGAAAAAAAAAAAATATTATAAGTATTTCGGTATATGTATCATGATATATATATATATATATATTATGACATATTACATGATAACACATAAGTATTATGTATGACCTATCTGATATGTTGTTTGCTATATTGAATAACAGATGTTGATGAAGATTGATGGTTATTGATGCATCAATGATTGGCTGTATATGGAGGACTGTACAGGATTTGATCAGAAGTAATTTCGATGTGGAATGATACGGTAATGGGTTAAGACAAGGGATGCCGTCAATGATACAGCGAGAAGGGACCAAACGCATTCTGGGGCTCTCTCGAGCAACTCGCGGCTCCAGCGGTTGCCCCCAACAAGAAACACCAGCCTGAAAAATGCACAGGGAACGGACGTCCGAGCGACGTCGAGATGAATAATGGCGATGCGGGCACGATAGCTGTCTGTGGCTTGGACAATTATTTCAGGTATATCGGGGGGGGCCCACCAAGTCTCTTGGGGCGAGGCATACCAGACGCCGTGGGCGCCATGGTGGGCACGAAGCGCCCTGCTGCCGCGAAGGCCAAGGTCCGCGCCCTGAGGAGACGGCCAGCTGCTGCTGGGACAGGCTCTTTGCCTGCCCCCCTCATCCTCTCCACCCTGGCGGGATGATGAGGAGAATGAGGAGGAGGCTAAGGAAGAGGAGGAGGGGCATGAGGAGGAGGAGGAGGATGAGGAGGAGGAGGGGGGAAGTGGGGGATGAGATGGACGAGGAGGATGATGAGGGGGAGGACGAGGAGGAGGGAGAGGAGGCGGTGGAGGAGGACGAGGAGGACGAGGAAAAGGAGAAGCAGGAGGAGCAGGATTGGAGTAGGCTGCCTCGCCATCGTTCCCTTCAGCAAGTCGGTCAGCTGCGAGGAGCTGGCCTTCAAGACCTCGAGCATGACGACCGACGAGAAGATCAAGTTCTACGCTGAACACTGCGACCCAGAGGACACGGCTCAGCTCAAGGCCGTCTTCACTGACGCGGAGATGAAGCGCCTCTGGGACCGTTTCAAGGCGGCCAGGCACAAGAATCCTGAAGTGGAGGCGCAGTGCCAGGAGGTGGCTGTCTGGTTGAATAATTAGAAGGGTGATGGCAACACGGATGATGTGTATGAGTATGAGGAGGACTATGAGGAGGACGAAGATGAGGATGATGATGGGCAACACAAACGGATGGCGCAGAGGATGGTGATTAACAGGGGAGGGGCAACAAGGATGCATAATATGGCATGACGGTTATGATGAGGATGATGATGATGACAACGTTGATGGTGAACAAACATATTACAACAATGATGGTGAACAAAACGATGAGGAGGATGGTGAGGAGGAGGACGGTGGATTTCAGGGCGCCGAACCCTCTTGACACGCACCCCTGGAGTGAGCCCATGGTCGGAGGAAGAGGATCGGGATTGGGGAGTTGGACGGTTGGCGGAGGATGAGGGGGAAGGGGGAGAAGGAGAAGGAGGAGGAGGAATATGATGATGAGGAAGAGAAGGACGAGGAGGATGATAAGGATGAAGAGTAGGATGAGGAGGAGGAGGAGGAGGAGGAGGAGAGGGAGGAGGGGGAGGATGAGGATGAGGATGATGAGGAGGAGGAACAGGGGGAGAGAGATGGGAAGGGAGAGAAGGGATACTGAATCACCGCACGAATACCAACAGGTGGCGAAACTCCCAGTGCGGTCGGGGAAGCAGCACGCGCAGAAGTCGCTCCTCATGGCCTGGTTGAACGACCCTGGTTTCGGCGATCGCTACATGAAGATGAACGAGTCCGTGCGCTTCTCCAAGACGACGGCTGTCTCGTCGGGGTGGAGGACCGCCCGACGAGACAACCTCTTTTGATTGAAAATCAACCGCCCTCCATCCGTCTAGATCACCTTGGGCCCGTCAGGGGGGGGGGGGTCATCTTTGGGGCCGTCTAGGGGGCCGCCCCCCGAGGACAGCGCACCAGATGGTCCAGAAGTGCGGCGAGGAAGAGTTCCAGCAGATGCGCGACGACGGTCTCGTCCAGGACCGACGAATCATCCTCGTCATGTCGTCGTCGCCCCCATCATCCCCATCCTCGTCCTTCCTCCCCTCCGCCTCCTCCCCATCCTCATCCTCCTCCTCCCCCTCCCACTCCTTCTCCCCCTTCCCCGCCCTCCTCCCCCCATCCTCCCCCATCCCCCATCCCCCTCCTCCTCCTCGTTCACTTCCTCCTCCTCCTCGTCATCCTCCTCCTCCTACCACGGGCAATGAGGCTGGCACCGCGAGGCTGGCGCTAAGGCGGGAGCGGGGGCCGAGGGGCTTGCGCCGCCGTCTGAACTCGTGGCAAACTATGCCTGTATAAACTTGTGAGGAGGGAACATGGGACATGCGTGTGCGAAGCAGCATCGCTGATGCATCCTGGGTTTTCTCTGGCCCCCTCCTCCTCCTCCTTCTCCTCCTCCTCCTCGTCCTTATCCTCCTCCTCCTCCCCCCCCTCCTCATCCCTCCTCCTCCCCCTCCTCCTCCCCTCTACCTCCGTATATCCTACCTACGCTCGAGGATCCGATATCCTGCTCCCCCCGTCCCCCATCTCCTCCTCGCCCTCCCGACCCCCCCCCCCCGTCCGTCGTTCCAACCCCCCTTTGGCCACCCCGCCCGCCTTCGGCATCGCACCCCTCCCCAGCCGCCCCCAGGAGAGGCCCAACCCCACCAACCCGAGGGCCAAGCAGTACTGGGACACCACCGAGGAGGAGTCGAAGAAGTTCGACCACTCGAAGGAGGCCAAGATGGTGGGCAAGAAGGGCATCGACAACGACGAGGAGTGGTTGGCGCTGAAGGACGCAATGGGCAAGGCCAGGCCGAGGGACCAGCTCCTCAAAGGCTCGCTCACTGACCTCGGCATGCAGACCGACGACGAGGACGAGCAGCGCCGCCAGGAGACCTCGAGCGCCGGATGCAAGGGCAAAGGGCGCGGCCGCGGTCGCGGGCGCGTGCGCGCGGACACCGTGGACGTGAATGACCACCTCGACTACGCGCGGGACATCGCGAAGGCCCACCTGAAGAGCGACAGCCAGATCGGCCAGGCCCTGAAGAAGTTCATGGAGGCGAGCGCCGTGCTCATCAGAGACACTGGCAAGAAGATCAAGGGCGCGTCCGACAAGGCTTCCTCGTCGGACGTCAACAAGGTTTCATCGCCATAAAATGTTCACATCCACTCCTTCGGAGTCGCGCCCTGGAGCCCTGGGGATTGGTAGATATGGATATCACCCCGCCCTCAGGGGCTGAAGATGTCCATATCCACCGCTCCCCGAGGTCCCTGGGAACGACCCTGAAACGGTAGATCTGTGCATATCCTGGCCGTGGACAGGCTGCGAAGTTCCTGAAGCAGCTGCGCGAGGTCGACAACAACTTGGACGATCTGGACATGCAGGGCTACACCGCTGCCAAGGCCCAGAAGGTGCCAACCCGCCAAACATACCGCCATCCCCGTCCTCCCCCCCTCTCCTCAACGACGACGCTGACGACGAGGGCGACGACGACGACGACGATGACGACGACGACGACGCCGACGACGACGGCGACGACGACGACGACCGCCTGGCAGGCTCGATCACGGCGACGCTGACGACGAGGCCGACGACGACGACGACGATGACGACGACGACGCCGACGACGACTACGACGACGACGCCGACGCCGACGACGACCACGACGACGTCGTCGGCGGCGTCGTCGTCGTCGTCATCGTCGTCGTCGTCGTCGTCGGCCTCGTCGTCAGCGTCGTCGCGATCGAGCCTGCCAGGCGGTCGTCGCCGTCGTCGTCGTCGTCGTCGTCCGCGCCGTCGTCGGCGTCGTCGTCGTCGTCATCGTTTTCGTCGTCGTCGTCGTCGGCCTTGTCGTCATCGTCGTCGTGATCGGGCCTGCCAGGCGGTCGTCGTCGTCGCCGTCGTCGCCGTCGTCGTCGTCCTCGTCGTCGTCGGCGTCGTTGTCGTCGTCGTCATCGTCGCCGTCGTCGCGTCATCAAACAGGTGATGCTCGACGCTCGGTCCATCTTCGCGCAGCACTCGAGCATCAAGCTCCTGACTGCCTAGATAGGCTTGGCCCAGAAGGTGCTAACCCGCCAAACATATCGCCATCCCCGTCCTCCTCCCCTCTCCTCTACGACGACGCTGACGATGAGGACGACGACGACGACGATGGCGACGACGACGACGCCGACGACGACGAGGACGACGACGACGACGACGACGACGGCGATAACGACGACCGCCTGGCAGGCTCGATGACTACGACGTTGACGACGAGGCCGACGACGACGACGACGACGACGACGACGACGACGACGACGACGACGACGACGCCGACGGCGACGACGACGACGACGACGACGTCATCGTCATCGTCGTCGTCGTCGTTGTCGCGTCATCAAACAGGTGACGCTCGACGCTCGGTCCATCTTCGCGCAGTGCTCGAGCATCAAGCTCCTGAGGGCCTAAGGCAAGCTCGGCCTAGAAAGGCTGGGTATTTCTCTTGACCGCTCGGTTTCGAGCGACAGCAAACGACGGGGAGACGGGGGGCAGGGGGCGAGTGCGAGGACGAGGAGGATGAGGAGGAGGAGGAGGAGCCAGGGGGAGAGCCCCCCGATGGTACTGGGGGCGGGGGGGTGGGTGGGCCCTGCGTTGTCCAGGATGCCGCGCCCATGTGGCGCTGCCCCGCACCCCCCCCCCGCTCGGAGGATGGGGGGAGGGGGGGGGGGGGGGGGGGGGGGGGGGGGGGCGGGGGGGGGGGGGGGGGTGGGGGCATGAGGGGGAGGGGGCGAAGGGGGGGGGGAGGGGGGGGATGATGAGGGGGGAGGGGGGGGGGAAGGAGGAGGAGGAGAGAGGAGGAGGAGGAGGAGCAGCGCAAAGAGGAGAAGTGGGAGGGTGAAGATTAGCATGAGGAGGAGGAGAGGGGAGGGGGCTCCTCCTCCTCCTCCTATCACACTCCCCACTCCCATTCCCCATCTGATAAGTGTCTGACGTCAGGCACTTATCAGACACTTATCAGATTGCCAAGCGAAACACTTTCCAGGAGGGAGGCGACGAGGGAGAGGGGGAGGAGGAGGAAGAGGAGGAGGGGCCAGAGAAAACCCAGGATGCATCAGCGATGCTGCTTTACACACTCCTGTCCCATGTGCCCTCCTCATAAGTTTATACAAGTATATTTGCCACGGGTGTTAAGAACAACCATGGTCCCAGGCGCCGACCAGGTCCATCCTTTGGTGGGGCGCCCTCCCCCGTTTCACGTGAGAGGCGTGCCGAAACGGGTCGTCTTGCTATGCTACGCCGTGCTATGGCATGATACGCCATGCTATGGTACGCAATGTTGCGCATTGCTCTGCTGGGGAGGAGGAGGGCCCAGAGGCCCCGACAACCCACCGCCCCCCCTCCTCCTCCGCCTCCTGACTGACATCGCCATCTCACTGGCAGGTGTGGGCCCATAGCTGTTCAGGCTGGAGATGACTCGAGCTCCCAAGAGGAGACGAGGGGGGCTCTCGGACCCAGATGACGACACCCCCCCCCCCGCGATGTCGAGATGGACCCCGATATGTCGGAGCTGGCTTCTGAGTTACCATGGCGGTGGGCCTGGGGTGACCTACCCGCTGTAGACGTCCAGGGGTTGTCTCAGGCTGCGGTGCGGGACGGGGCCACTCACCCAGAGCTCTCGGAGATTGCTAAGCTTGGAGGCTGGGGAAACACACCACCCTCAGGAAACATACACAGGGATCTGACTCGCCGCTTCACGCGACACAACAACATGCCCCACCCCGATATCATCAAGGTGCCTGCGTGGGACCCTCTCGAATACAAAGTGGTGTATGCTGACTGCGCTGTATTCAACCCGCACGACTGGGTTGCGACGTTTTGCAACGAGTACGAAGAAGAATTCCACGAGCTGTTTGGGATCCAAGAGCTCCACGACTTCTGGGACCACGTCTCCTCGAGGCTGCAGGGGCCTTCACAATTATAGCCACCCACTACGTCGTATGATATATAAAGTTGGGGCCCTTGTAAGGTCTAATGGGGGCCCCATGCGGTATTCTAGTTAAGACTTCAATATATAACGAACACTCCTCGGCCATCGAGGCCCGACCCCAAGATGGTCGACCACCCGATCTTCACAACTGCAGGCTTTCGGGAGAACGCAGTGCCTCTGAGAGTTCATGGGGGCGGTGCGCAATTTCAAGATAAAGACAGCCTTACAGCGGTGTCGATGACGGGGGCGTTGGGCATGTCCACTACACGTTCATTAACGTTCTACTTGGCGTCGTGGCCTCTAGCTATCACGGCCAAACGCAAGCACAATGATGTAGACACATGGGAGGTGATATGGAAGAAACTTGCGTGGTCGTTTAACGCCCTCGCGTCGGGGCGCCACCCAACTCGCGATTCCGCGCCATTTGGCAGTCCGCAGGCCCCGCCGAACATGCGCTTACATGAGCGCGTATACATCGCCCTTTCTCTTGCATACCCTCCCTATCCATCTCCACCGATAGACGCGCGTGCAATAGTGTTCGCGCGCGTGCATCGCCATGCGTTTACAGAGGCACAGTCATATTCAAGCGGGACGTTTCCACGCTCGCGCCCCCAAAGAGGATGGTCAGATTGGCAAGGCAAAAAGTTAAATTCGACATCGCCTCGGGGCAAGTTAGCAAACAAAAAGATTGGGAACGACAGGTTCCCCGTGCGCGGCTTCATCTACGCAGCGTTAGGAGATTTGGATTATCTGGTTATGCTCGCGCTTCCGTCCGCCTGCAAACGCACGGGCGGGTCGTCCACGGGGGGGTGGGGGGCGTTCAATAAAGATGGCGATTGTTGACCATGGGCTCTGCGCACAAGGGCCCAGTGGCGCTTGGGCGACGGATTTCGTGAAGGATCTGTTTCTGTGATTCGTCGTTGCTCTGTCGAAGCTGCCATGCAACGATTAGTCGCGACGTGCGGGCGCATGTTGCCTGGGCGCGGGTAGTTATGTGCACGCAGCATATGGCCCAGACATGCACACATGCGCACACAACGCATCAACGCATGTATATGTACATATACATATATACATGTACATACATATACATACACATACATATATACATACATATATACATATATATATACATACACGTTTATATACATATATATACACATACATTAGCGCGAAAGCGCGTGTAAAGGTTCGCAGTAAACCACTCAACTTCGTACGCATGGCAGCTTCGCTCATGAGGACTTATGGCTCCCGTCGCACGCGGCGGAGAAGTTCTGTTGGCTGTGCGATTCCAATCGTTCAGATCGCAACTGCTGGTGCGATTTCGTGAAGGTCCACTGGGCCCAACCCCCTCCCATAGTTTTCCCCCCCGCCTCCTCCCCGATCAGCTAGTTCTCCTCCTGCTGCTGCTCCTCCTCCTCCTCCTCCCCCTCCCCCTCCTCCTCCTCCCTCGTCGCCCCCTCGCCGCTTCGGCCCCTCCCCCTCCTCCCCGACGGCGCGCTCGTGCGCCCCTGGAGGACAGAAAACCGCACCATTGGATGCGGCGGCCATATTCTAAGCACCACCTTCAACTACATCCCCCTTCGGAGCACCCGATTTTCGGGATATACGGCGTGGCGGTACTCACGCTGGCGCTGGACCCTATGTACATCATCGATCACCACGGCGTCGCATCGCACATCATCGCGAACTCGTTGTTCACTTTGGTCTATGGATGGCCCGATAGGCCGAAGACACGGTGCTACCTCGAACGCATGCAACATATTCATATACATTTCTATATACATACACATGTGAGTACGCATGTGCCCAACATGTGCACATTTACGCATATTCGTGTGTATATGGTATGCTCACATCACATAAACACACAATATACAGGTGAGAAATGATATAGCAAAAAATACAGAGGCACTACTCAGAGATGGGATCGCAGAACCGCCTCACAAATGTCGGTTTGAAGTTTTTCTGCGACCCAGAGAAGCCCCACAAGGACCACCCCAAGCTGCACCACCTGAAGGCCACAGAAACTCGGGCTCTCGTGCACGTGCTGCCGCCATTCCGACGGCCGCAGTATAGGGGGCACACAGGCGGAGGGAACTGAGGGGGACGGAGCGTGGGATGTTGAACGGGAGGGGAGATGGTGCGGAGGAGGAGGCAAGGGGGATCATTGAGGACTGACGGCGACGGGGTGGGTACACGGCGGTTCGCCCCACGCGCTCTGAGAGCCACGAGGGGGAAGGTGGATTCCGATCATGTATAAGGTGTGTGAGGAAATGGATCGTGCCAGCGACGCCAGTAAGATGAGGAATTTGTGTCTGAAACAACTCGTGACGTTTCAGGATACCGTCGATAGGTGCGGTCGGTTCCCCACGGACGCCCAGGCGTCAACGATGGCCCAATCATCCGAGAAGTTGCTGGTGTTGTACGGTGGCTTAGCCCGAAAGGCTGCCGAGTCTGGTAAATTGTTGTGGTCAATTGTGAACAAGCTTCACTTTTTCCACCATCTGAGTTGCCAGGGCCAGTTCTATTCGTTGAAATGCGTATCAAAATACCAGCCAGAAGATTACACGCGCCACGTCACATCTTCTGCAGCGGGTTGTGCAGTCGACACGCCGATTTTCAATGTCAATTTAAAATTGGCCGAACGTGTTAGGGTTGGCCGCTACATTGAGGTCACTCGGGGGTTCTTGCCATCCGACTGACTTGGGATGGCATGGTTTGCGCTCTGCGAGGGGGGGAAAATGGTGCCCATATCCAGTGAAACTGTGCCAGCGCAGCTAACGCCCGATCGCCAGCGCAGCACGCCGTGCCAGCGCAGCATACTGAATTTTGCCCATGCAACGAGCGTCTCACCTCCAGCGTAAGCCGCCGTGCCAGCGCAGCGTGCTGGACTGTGCCAGCGCCGCTGTTGTCCAAGTGCCAGCCCAGCTCACCGTGCCAGTGCAGCATACTCAACTGCGCCAGTGCAGCGAGCTTCTAAGTGTCAAGGTAGTTCAGCGTGCCAGTGCAGCAGGATTGACTTTGCCAGCGCAGCTCTTGTCGAAGTGCCAGCGCAGCATATCGTGCGTGTGGTGTTTGGGCGGGGTGCCGACACTCATGTATGTGATACCTGCTGGCTCGATGGTTCCTCTTGCTCTTTGATGCACGTATCTGTACTTCCAGCTACGCTGGTTCGTGCACCCTTGGGCTCTCGACCATCCGTGCATATTCAAAGTTGTTTGACATTGATTCACACATCGCGTTCTTTGTAGCGATTTCTTGATTGGCTGTTATCCCTCTGCCCTCCTGGGCTCGGGAATCATTGTCAAAGCGTAGTCGTACGTGTCAGCGCAGCATTGAGCGCACTATTGAAGCCATCAGGCTCAGCAACCACTTATACAGAAGAACGCCGTGCCCTGACCTGCGCATATGGGCACCGATCTAGACGATGAAGTGTATTACGAGCCATTCTTCAGTGAGTTTCATAACGGTTGGAGGTACGCGTGGGTTACAGTTGATGACGTGCAGTGGGTTTCGAGTCATGAATGGATGGTGAGATACAGAGCCAAATTCCAAAATGGCACGCCGCCCGAGAGTTCGGCTGATATGGGCAGCGACCACGGCAGCGACGGCGGCAAGGACAATGACGCCGACCTCGACAGCGACGAGGTGGACGACGACGACGGCGACAAGGACAAGACCGACGGCGGCAAGGACAAGGACGTCGACCTCGACAGCGACGAGGTGGACGACGGCGACGGCGGCAAGGACAAGACCGACGGCGGCAAGGGCAAGGACGCTGACGGGCAGGATGAGGGGGGCGACCTGCACGGCCTCGACAGCGACGAGGTGGACGACGACGACACCATGGTCGACGCCGACGTGGTCAACGCCGAGACGGTCGTCGCGCCCTGCGGCCACAACAGCGACGAGGTGGTCGACAACGGCGCGGTGGCCAACATCGACCACATCGTGCCCGACAGCCCCATCGTGCCCTACGGCCTCAGCAACGACGAGGTGGTCGACACCGAGCACGCCGACGACGGCGACGCTGAGGGAAGGAGAATGATATTTGTGGTTTTGTGGATTTGTGATTTGTAGATTTGCAGAATTGAGATTTGTGGATTGTAGATTGAGGTTTGTAGCCACTGACCGCAGCAACAGCTGAGCCTTGATGAGATTTGTGGATTTGTAGATTTGCAGATCTGTAGCTGCTCTCCCTCCCCGTCCTCCCCGTTTGCCCTGTCCCCCGCATCATCCCAAGCCTAATCCCCTTTGATATTCTGCCCCTGCCTCCCACTCCTGAACCCACGAATTGATGTCCCTTGCGTGGATTGCCGCTTGCGCTTGCGTTTGCTCGGCGACCTCGCGTGCACGTTCATATGATGAGGGTGATGTTGGTGACGCTGATAGACAATCGCGATGACGATGCGACGGGGGTGATGAGGGCGCGATGTAAACGAGTGGGGGGCCTCCACGACGCTAGCATGTTAATGGCTAGTGCACGCGCGTGCCGAGTTGACACTGCCGATCTGACGGGAAAAATGGGGGGAGGAGGAGGATGGGGGAGGAGGAGGATGGAGGAGGAGGCACGAGGTTCATGTTTCACTGTGTTTCACCATGGCAACAACATCGATCTGAGTTGCTGTGTTCCCGCCTTCGGGCGAAGCCTCGTCCCTTGAGGTTGACCACGTGGCGCCTTGCTGTGCGACGTGCCGCCGCATGCTTGCTCATCGCCGAAGTTGTTGTGAAAAAACAAAACAAAAGAAGGAACCCCCAAATGGGACCGCACAGCGCCGATTGCCTCTTCTCCTCCTCCTTCCCCCTCCTCCCCCTCCCTCCTCCCCTATCCTCCTCCTCCTCCTCCTCCCCCTCCCCAAGTCGACGCCAACGTCGGCTCCGTCGGGGCCGACATCGACGAGCTGATGACCCCTCAGTGAGGGGGCCTCCGCCAGTTTCTCTCTCCTCCCCCTCCATGTATGCATGTATGTATGTATGTAGGTAGGTAAGTAGGTAGGTATGCGTGCGTGCATGCATGCATGTATGTATGCATGTATGTATGTATGTATATATGTATGTATGTATGTATCTACTGTATGTATGTATGTATGTGTGTCTGTGTGTACGTTTGTATGTTTGTGTGCAGGTATGTATGTATGTACGCATGTATGTATGCATGCATGAATGCATGTATGTAGGTAAGTAGGTAGGTATGCATGCGTGCATGTATGCATGTATGTATGCATGCATGTATGCATGTATGTATGTGTGTATGTGTGTATGTTTGTATGTTAGTATGCATGTATGTATGTATGTATGTATGTATGCATGCATGCATGCATGCATGCATGTCAAGCCCCCTTCCGCCCCGCCCCCCCCCCCCCCCCCCCCCCCCCCCCCCCCCCCCCCCCCCCCCCCACCCCCCCCCCCCCCCCCCCCCCCCTCCCCCCCCCCCCCCCCCCCCCCTCCCAAGACTGCATCTGGCCCTCGGCTCGCGGCGCGACGATGGGAGACACGCCCCTCGCTCGCCACCTCCTCCTCGTCGTCCTCCTCCTCCCACCGCCTGGCGCTGCTGATGATGATGCTGGCGCTAAGGCGAGAGCGGGCCCCCCTGCGTCAGCGCCTGCCGATGAAGCGATCTCTGCTGACCATCCTCCTCCTCGCCCTCTCTCCCCCTCTCTCTCCCCTCCTCCTCCCCTCTCCCCCCCGCCCCCCCCGCCCTCCCCCCCCCCCCCCCCCCCCCCCCCCTTTCCCCCATCCCGCTCTCTTTCTCTCCTCTCTCTTCTCTCTCTCTCTCTTTTCTCTCTATCTCTCCTCTCTCTCTCTCTCTCTCTCTCTCTCTCCCTTTCTCTCTCTCTCTCTCTCAAACAGGGTGGTCGCAAACAGGGGCTCTCTCATATCTTGGTTCGACACGGCCCACTCAGGGCGACGGGGAGCCAGGGATCGCGCGCTTCATAGTGTACGCTACGTGCGTGAGTCCGACGCGTGTATCAAGCAAGTTTTTCTTCTTCTTCGTCTTCTTCTTCTAGCACGTGCCCCTCTTCATCCATGCCTCATTCAGTCCTCGACATCTTGGGTGATAATACACTATTCAGGGTCATTCGTGAGTTCTTAGCCCTTCGGGCAGATTGGTTGCAATGTTTGGTACAGTTGAGTTCGACGACGTACTCTACCCTCGGGCCGTGGCTATGGCGCCTCGAGGATCAGTGGCGACAAGTCAACCAGGAGGTGAGGATCCGTGCGATTCAGACCAGCTGGTGAAGCGATCACGCACCATCGGAGTCAGACTCGGAGTCAGCGACATCCTGCGTGAGCTGGATGGACCAGAGATACATGATGGGAGAAGATATGGAGCTCGACTGACCAGCGCACCAGAGCTGACATCCGTAGATCCGACCTCGGGAAGTTCTGAAGTTTCGAGATTTCTCATGCCGTACCCTTCTGCCCATCCAGGGGTTTGCCAATTCACTGTCCAGTTCCTCCAGTGCACCTTGAAAAAAGATTCAGGTTTGACTCAGGGTGAGGTTGGCGCACACATACGAGAGTGGGTTTGGCAACGTAGGGGGCATCGCCATATATGTGCTCGATAGAAATACGTCAAAGAAGATATGTCGACGACATCAAAGGCATCAGCAAAGTATATTGTAGGTTATGCGTGTTCAAGTACTTGACAGAGGTTTATCACGTAAAACTATCTCCAGCATGTGTTTTGGAAGATCCTGAAAGTCCGTGTATTTGGTTAGATATGGAAGTCTGGCCTCATGGGAACACCCTCTGGATTGCCCCCAAGAATGACAACAGGATCTGGCTCCACAAGACCTCCGAGGGCCCCCGTCCGAAGACGAACATCCTCCCGTGGCCAGGCCAGCCCCCGAGGGGCTTCAACATGATCGCGGCGCTTTTCTCGGGACGTCAGATTCGGGCCCAGTTGCTGGAGTTGTCGGTTCCCGTCACGGTCTCCTGGATCCTGGAGCTGGCCCTGGAGCTTTACCTCGTGGGCTACCCCTCGGCGGTGATATGTGCCGCGACCCATGCCTGTCCGTGGTCCTTTGCCATGCAGAAGGCTCGAGTGATCCTTCGTCGTTGGCGTTCTTCATGCGAGACGGACACCACCATGGGTGGAGAAGGACGCCGTCCGTCTTGGAGCTACCGCGGAGGTGAGCGAGATGAGAGGTGGCGCTCCTACGACGGGCGGTACGACTCGCAAGGGAAACGCGATGATCGCGACAGGGATCGGGACCGTGATCGCGATCGTCGGGGCTACCGTGACGGCCGGGGGGACAGCCGTGAGCGGCGTCGCAGTCCAGGACGCGGAGGAGACCGTGGAGGCCGCGGAGACCGTGAGCGTGGAGGCTCTTCTCGTGATGACCGTGACCGTGGGCGGGATGGAGGTGATCGCCACTCGGACCGTTCTCGAGATCAACGCCAGAGATCCCGCTCAAAAGATAAGGCCTCTGCCCCCGACATCATCAAGATGAGGGAAAACTTGGCCAAGGCAGATCCAGAATACCAGGCTTTCGTGAAGGACAAGAAGGACAGGGCAGAGGAACTTCGCTTACGTAAGCAGGGAGAGTACCTAGCCCTGGCGATGAAGAGTGTATTCGGAGACAAGATGGCGAAACTCTTGGAGGGCGACAAAGATCAGAAGGCTACACAGTCCGCTTCGAAGCCCGACATTCGTGACACTTCGCCGACGCCAGTTGCTGAGGCCCCCTCGTCGGATGCCTACATGCGCCGTGCTGAGCAAGGGTGTTTGCAGTCACTACTGGGCAAGAAGAAGACGTTGCCCAAGCGTGTGACGTGGGGCGATGCAGCCAGCATCCTCGAGAAGGCGATGTCCAGCGACAAGGGCATCACGGGCAACGTGAACAAGTGCATCCAGGCACACTGTCCCAGGAAGCAGGTGCCCAAGCAGAAGTCTAAGGCGGCGGCGATGGTCTTGAATATCGTGAACGGTAGCGCCCTCTGAACCGACACCGACTCGGAGTCATCATCAGAGAGTGAAGCTGAGACGATCATGAAAACTACTTCGACCTCTACGAGTTCGACCTCTATGGCATCGTCATCTATGGAGATGGTTTCGTTTCAGTTCTGTGTGATTGGTTATGCAGCTGGCCTAATATCAGTCCTCTTGCTGTGGCTAGTCTTTCCTGTGGATGAGTGGGGCCTCATGAAGGTGATGAAAGCCTACGTGGCGCTCAATTGGACCCGCGCCAGAGAGACGTGGCTTCTTCAGGAGATTTCAAATTCTATGCAGCTCCCCTTCACTTTCGCCAATGGGGAGGAGCAGGCTGTGGTGAAGACGATGATCACAGGCATGGTAGGCGCTGCCATCCCCGTCTTCGCTGGTCGTCTCACTGGCCTCCCCGTCCCCATGTGCACCCCGAGTGGCAGAGTCCCCAAGCCGAGTAGAAGGAGGATTCCAATTAGTGATGCCTCTGGTAACCTCCAGATTTACCAGGAGGCCCAGGGCTGAGTTTTTGGTCTCCCTCCTACCCTACCTGCTCCCTTACTTAACCCATCATCCTGCCCTCCCTCACTCTTCCCGCTCCCACCAGAATGTGCGCGACCCTGTCATGGCTAGGGTGTGAGTGGCCTGTGCTGGAAGGCTGACCAGGCGTGCTCACCACATCCCGTGTCCCTGCCCTATGCTCCCGTGCCTGGGTTGTTTCCACACGTCTCCCGATCTCTCCCTTGTGCCAGCAGCCGTCACCAGTGCTCCCGAACCAGGCCGCCCTTGCTCCCGTGGGTGCAACACCGCCTAGCAGTGTCGCGGGGAGCTTGTTGGGCCCTCTCTCTCTCTCTCTCTCTCTCTCTGTCTCTTCCCTCCCCCGAGCCTCCCTAAACCTCCCTAAGCCCCCCTAAGCTTCCCCCTCTTCCCCCGAGAGAGTATGTGCCATCCCGACGGGGGATGATCCATATACCAGCGCTCCGTGGCGAGGACCGCGGCACCGCCCTACGGCCGCGCGTTGGGCCTCTCTCTCTCTCTCTCTCTCTCTCTCTCTCTCTCTCTCTCTTTCCCACCCGAGAGCTTTATTATCTTCTACATCCTACTCTTCCTCTCCATCCTGTATGTGTGCTTACATGCTGCCACACGTCGGTCTCCTCCGCTGCCGTTCGTTCTCAGGCATCTTCGATGCGAGTTGGACCCAAAGTGTGCTCACAGTCCAGCCCGTGACACTGCCCTCCGTGGGAGGGTTCGAGCTTGCCAGCGATTTCAGTACTCAAGGCAGTGGTGGTCGCAAACAGGGACTCTCTCTCTCTCTCTCTCATTCATCGGGGGCCTGTCTTTCCGTTTGACGCGTCTTGCAGCACGCGACGCGAAAGTTTATTATTATTATTATTTGTTTGTTGCTCTCTCAGCCGCCCCTGCTTGCACGAGGCGCCCCTGCGCTTCTGAATTGGAAGCGCGGGGGCGCGGCGCCTGCCCCCGCCTCCCGCGGGCGGACTTCGGCCCGCCCATGTTGGTGCGTTCTCTGTCTGTCTGTTCTGTCTGTGTGCATGTATGTCCGTCTCCCTCTCTCTCTCTCTCTCTCTCTCTCTCTCTCTCTCTCTCTCTCTCTCTCTCTCTCTCTCTTTTTATATTTAAATGTTTTTTTTTTCTTTCTTTTTTTTTGTTATTCTCTCTCTCTCTCTCTCTCTCTCTCTCTCTCTCACTCTCTCACTCTCTTCTCTCTCTCTCTCTGCCGGAGGCGGGTCGCGGGCCCTTCGGTCGCAAGTGGGCCGCGTGCCTGGTAGCGGAGCGCGGGGGGGCGTAGGTCGGGCGTTTAGGTCGGCAAACTTAGGTTGTAGGCTCGGGCGCGTAGGCGTAGGTCGGGCGTTTAGGTTCGGGCGCTTAGGTTGTGCGTGTGTGTGTGTGTGTGTGCGTGTGTGTGTGCGCGTGTGTGTGTTTGTGTGTGCGTGCGTTCGTGTGCGTGTGCGCGTGTGTGCATGTGTGTGCGTGTGCGTTTGAGTGCGCGTGTGTCTCTGTCCTAGGGCTGCCCTTGCTTTTTTTTTTTTTTTTGCGGCCGCGCATGCGCAGTACCACGAGCCCGACAGGCGGCAGCGGAGTCCCAGAGCGAGGCGGAGGCGTGGGCGCTGCCCCCTCTCCCTCTCCTGCCCTGATCATCCGTTCTCGAAAAATTTGCATCGCTGGAGGGCGTCGGAAAGTAAGCAGGCACTCCCCCCTCTCCCTCTCCTGCGACTAGCGCGGGCCCATGCTGCTGGCGAGCATATACGCGTTCCACAATCGAGTAGTCTCTCTCTCTCTCTCTCTCTCTCTCTCTCTCTCGCTCTCTCTTTTTCCCCATATCCTAAGATGGGGTTCTTGTTATTACTTGGACGCCTCCTACTCCTCCTCCTTCTTCCTCCTCCTCTTTTCTCGCCCCCTCCTGTCGGACATACTCAGACTTGCTCATGCACATACTTACTCATACTCAGACTTACTCATACTCAGACCTACTCATACTCAGACTTACTCACACTCAGACATACTCATATACAGACTTACTCATACACAGACTTACTCATACACAGTATTAGTCATACCCATACGTACACATACACAGACTTACTCATACACAGACTTACTCACACTCAGCACCCCTAAGGGGAGCCGCCAGGGGTGGTTGCACGGGCTCGTTCGCGGCCATTTTGTGGGGATGTCTCAGGCGGTTTGCCTGTTTCTGTGCCCAACATCCTTCGCTTTCGGAGCAGATTTGGAGGATGTCTCGAGCGAGGCGCTCATTTCAGCGCCCCTAAGGGGAGCCGCCAGGGGTGGTTGCACGGGCTCGTTCGCGGCCATTTTGTGGGGATGTCTCAGGCGGTTTGCCTGTTTCTGTGCCCAACATCCTTCGCTTTTGGAGCAGATTTGGAGGATGTCTCGAGCGAGGCGCTCATTTCAGCACCCCTAAGGGGAGCCCCCAGGGGTGGTTGCACGGGCTCGTTCGCGGCCATTTTGTGGGGATGTCTCAGGCGGTTTGCTGTTTCTGTGCCCAACATCCTTCGCTTTCGGAGCAGATTTGGAGGATGTCTCGGGCGAGGCGCTCATTTCAGCACCCCTAAGGGGAGCCGCCAGGGGTGGTTGCACGGGCTCGTTCGCGGCCATTTTGTGGGGATGTCTCAGGCGGTTTGCCTGTTTCTGTGCCCAACATCCTTCGCTTTCGGAGCAGATTTGGAGGATGTCTCGAGCGAGGCGCTCATTTCAGCACCCCTAAGGGGAGCCGCCAGGGGTGGTTGCACGGGCTCGTTCGCGGCCATTTTGTGGGGATGTCTCAGGCGGTTTGCCTGTTTCTGTGCCCAGCATCCTTCGCTTTCGGAGCAGATTTGGAAGATGTCTCGAGCGAGGCGCTCATTTTCACCCCCCAGGTGGGCCAGATTTTGAGGATGTCTCGATCGGTTTGTTAGTTTTGGTGGCCAGGCTCGTGGGCGCAGATTCTTCTCAGGATGCCACAGGAGGCTCCAACAGGCTCCAGGAGGCTCCAGGAGACCACATGAGGTCCCAGGAGGCATCAGGAGGCCACAGAAAGACTCAAGAGGCCACAGGATGTCCCAAGAGGCGCCAGGAGGCCCCAGGAAGCTCCAGAAGGCCTCAGGAAACCACAGGAGACCCCAGGAGACAACAGGAAGCGCCAGGAGGCCTCGGAAGGCAACAGGAGGCCCCGAGAGGCCCCAGGAGCAGGAGGCCTCAGAAGGCAACAGGAGTGGCTCCAATCCCATGTGTTTTACGTATGCTCCTATCGATTGGGCCTCACCTGGAGCACGATTCTTTGATGTTCGACGTGTGTTTCTATAGATGGTCCTTCTCCTGTGTGCGCAATCCTAAATGTTTTACTCATGTTCCTATGTGCTGGGCCTCTCCTGGGGCACGAGTCCTTGGTGTTTTACGCGTGTTCCTATATATTGCCCTTCTCCTGTGGCTCTAATCCGCAATGTTTTATGCACGTCTGTTGCTATAGATTGCGCCTCCCCTGGGGCACGAAACCTCCCTAGGAGGTCCCAGGAAGTCCCAAGAGACTCCTGGAGACCCCAGGAAGCCCCAGTAGGTTTCAGGAGGCCCCAGGAGGCCCCAGGCTCATGCACAGAGACGCGCTCGTACTATACTGAGGCTCATTCACACTCCAATTCATTCGCAGTTAGATTGATGTCCAGACCGTCACAACTGAAGCCCGTTAATATTCGAAAGCTCTTGCGCCTAGACATTCACGGCGGACAGGTCCATGCGAGTAGATGCACGTATGGGGAGCTCCACGCAGTGACTAATTCTCTCTCTCTCTCTCTCTCTCTCTCTCTCTCTCTCTCTCTCCTCTCTCTCTCCCTCTTTCTGCCCAGCGTTCCTCACTCTCGCTCCGAGACGCCCAATATGGCCCCGCGGGGCCATCTCCCAAAAGGCCCTCACCCATGCAAAACAACAGTTGCTTCAGTCAACCCGCGTCGTGAGGATGGGCAACCTTCCCAGGGCTACCCTTGCATCGTTGTCCCGTCGGCCCATCCTTTGCGACTTCACCTGTCAGCCTCGCTTGAAAAAACGCCATGGGCCTCCTGGGGCTGCGCATCCTTACCGCGCATCCTTGCGACGCGGGCTGACTGCAGCCAACGTGAAACAATCCGTAGACATTTCGTCTCTGATCAGATCCTGGTCCGATTCTGGCCCGATGGCGGCCCCCCCCCCACCAAGACGTTCACGGAACTCAAGCGATGGCGCACGAGTCAGTCGTGGGACGGCTGGACAGGCCGTCTCATCGCGCTCTCATGGAGCGAGGGCGGCGTCGAGGAGACATGGATGTGGAGGCCGCCCATCAGCGACGGCAAGGGCGACGGCAAGGGCGACGGCGAGGGACGACCCGGCGATGGCAAGGGCGGCAAGGGCGACGGCAAGGGCGGCGGCAAAGGCAAGGGCAAGGGCAAAGGACAAGGACAACAAGAAGGTCAACGGCAACGGCAAGAAAAAGGCCCAGGACAAGGCCAAGGGCAAACGCAAGGCCAACGACAAGGGCAAGGACGGCAAGGCCAAGGACAAGGCCACAGGCAAACGCAAGGCCAAGTAGACGGTGAGCAGCCCGACGGCCCAGCCCGACGGAGGAGGAGGAGGAGGAGGAGGGGGAGGAGGAGGAGGAGGAGGAGGAGGAGGAGGAGGAGGAGGAGGAGGAGGAGGAGGTGGAGGAGGGAGGAGGAGCAGGGAGGAGGAGGGAGGAGGAGGATGGAGCCTCACCTGCGGCCTCACTGGGCGCCTCGGCATGCGGGCCCCGCGCCCGTGGAGGCCCTGCCCCTGCCGCCGCATCGGAGCACATCGTCATCGGCATCAGTTGTAGTAGTAGTAGTAGTAGTAGTAGTAGTAGTAGTAGTAGTAGTAGTAGTAGTAGTAGTAGTAGTAGTAGTAGTAGTAGTAGTAGTAGTAGTAGTAGTAGTAGTAGTAGTAGTAGTAGTAGTAGTAGTAGTAGTAGTAGTAGTAGTAGTAGTAGTAGTAGTAGTAGTAGTAGTAGTAGTAGTAGTAGTAGTAGTAGTAGTAGTAGTAGTAGGCATCATCATCGGCATCACATCGTCACCTCCTCCTCCGCGCTCGAAATTGCAGGCTCGAAAATGCAATAATCTGGGGCTCGAAATTGCAATCGACATTTCCATCGCCATCGAAATTGCGCGATCGAAATTGCGGGCTCCGATTTTGAGTTCACCCGATCGAAATTGCAGAGAAATGTCTGCAATATGCATATTGCAGAACTTGTCTCGGAATTTGGAGAACGGAGGATCAGGGTTGTGAATGCTTCATACCACCATGGAGATTATGTCTGTGGACCTTTGTGGGCCCCGGAAACGGCAGGGCCGTTTTTTCATCGTTTCCAAAAAAATGTCCCTTGAAAATGGAAACAGCAACAAAAACGGCGACCAAAAACGGCAACAAAAACGGCTCCAGGATTAGAACCGGAGCCGGAACCGGTGAAACAACGGCGACGGAACCGGTAAAACAACGGCGTCGGAACCGGCAAAAAAACGGCAGAACGGAACCGGTAAAAAAACGGCCCTGTCGTTTCCAGGGCCCACTAAGCTGTGGACTGGCAGATTCGTCAAAAAAAACTGTTGGGATGAATCCGTGCGATAGTCCATCTCCGAGGGCCCCCCTTCGCCGCACGGCGCTCCCCGCCCCTGGCGAGGAGGAGGAGGGGGAGGAGGAGGAGGAGGAGGAGGGAGGAGGAGGAGGAGGAGGAGGAGGGAGGAGCGGTGCCGCCCTGGCGGGGCCCCTCTCGCGAGAGGCCTCGCGGCGGCAGGCCGAGGCCGCCAACGGGAGCCGCGTCTCTCTTTCTGTCTCTCTCTCTCTCTCTCTCTTTCGTTCTCTCTTTCGTTCTCTCTGTCTCTCTCTCTCTGCACAACTGCGTATACTGAAGGGGCCCTGGGACACAAAAATAAATACACTCAAATAGCCAGATTCCCCATATTTTCCATATTTGCTGGGTTTTTGTCTTCCCTCCACTTCCCATATTTTCCCATATTTTCTGGGGAATCGACGATTAATTGTGTCTGTGTGTTTTTCCCTCCTGATATACACTGGGACACTCGAGTACCTGGGCCCCGTCAGAAATGCCACGGGGCAACGTATGGTGCATCATTTTCTGGCCGGTCTTCTGGGCGACCATGTGTACACAGAAATGTAGATGTGATGCATGTATCACGTATACAAGAAGGAGTGGCTCCAACATGAATTGCTCTACGTAGTTCGAATGGCAAGGCTAACTGCATTGGTGCTACAGAGATGCCTTGCTAATCATCAGCCAGACAGTCTACCAATGTGCATGTACTGCGGAAGCACGTACACGTACCATCCAGTCGGCAGCGAAGCGGGACCATCCGCACAAACCGTGGCAGCGATACAGGGGCACTACAAGGCGCATTGGCCAGCATGCAATCGGAAGCACGCACACGCGCTACCCCTCCGTTCTACCCGCAGATACACGAAATCACAGGTACGCCCTGCGAAATGCTTAAGAAATCATGGGTTAAGAAATTCATAGTCTCAGTACTTGAATAAAAAAACCCAGCATTTCTATTAAAATCTTAGGGTTTTCATCGAAGCATCAAGAATAATCGAGACTCTGGCCGAAAACTCAAGTTTTCTTAAGCATCGCCTAAGGTGTACGCTGCTTACCGCCAACGGCCATAACCATGCTCCCAGACTTGGCCCTGGTTTTGCGGCCAGCACATGTGCCGCCCCCGCGCTGCCCCGCCTCGCCCGAGGCCGCGACAGGAGCCTGACACGACCTCCCCGCTGGGATGACCTGCTGCTCACACCCCAATGGCACGTTTCTGAAAGGGACGCCAGCGAGAGGAACTCCGCCAGCGACAGGAACTTCTGAGACCGCGGCCTTGCATTGAGGCTTCGAAGAGCGCGAGTGAGAGCGCTACGCGGAGACCTTACGGGCGAGGTCGAGCGGACGTGAGAAATCCGCATCGCCCGTCTCAAAAGTCCCTTTCCCTGGGGTCCCTTTCGGAACCACATGACCCAAACCCCCCAACCTCCGATGGCATGGAATCCGCCACCCAGCCCCCTGGCGCGCCAGGGGGTGTAATTATTGTGCTGCCTGGCTGGGTGTACAGTCTCTCCTCCTTCCGCCCCTTCCCTCCCGCAACGGGCCCCAGAACCGACCAAGACGCCCCAGAGACGGCCAAGATGGCTCCATCAGAGCGCAGCAGCCCAAGAGGGCCCAAGTAGTATCCAAGGGGCGCCCAAGAGGCCCGAAGACATTCTCAAGAATCGGCGGTTGACAAACCTCGCTTTAATAAAGCTCCCCTTGGTGAAAACGGCCTAGGACCGAAACCGACGGACCCGGACCCGCAAAAATGACGGCCGCGACGCCCTCTCGCGAACCGAAAACGGCCAATTCCTCAATCGACGTGTCAAGGTAGGAGTCGGGCGTTGGCAAAACTGGGTTTAGTGGAACCTGGTTTAGTTCTGTACCGGGGACGCCCCCCCGTCCCATTTCCACTAACCGGAACTGCCGTCACCCGAAAAAACACCAGCTATGGCAAACCTGGTTTGGTGATTCTGGCCACCTCATCGGCTCCGGGGCCCTATCACTAACCGGGTCCCCTTACCTGGGGTCCTGGCCATACCCGAAGGAGGTCTGTCCTTTGTGGGCCCCGGAAACGGCAGGGCCGTTTTTTCACCGTTTCCAGAAAAATGTCCCTTGAAAATGGAGACGGCAAAAAAAGGCCACCGGAAACGACAAAAAAACGGCTCCAGGATTGGAGCCGGAGCCGGAACCGGCCAACAAACGGCGGCGGAACCGGTAACAAGAAACGGCGTCGGAACCGGCAAAACAACGGCAAAACGGAACCGGTAAAGAAACGGCCCTGTCGTTTCGAGGGCCCCCTTACCTGGGGTCCTGGCCATACCCGAAGGAGGCCTGTCCGCCTCCGAATACAGTTGGGGCGTTGACCTAAGGAACCCTAAATAAGGAACGAGGCCTCTTTCTCTCATAAGTTGAACTTCGATTTCCCATGGGAAACCTCAGGAGAACCGAAGGTACACTGCAGAACAAGCAAGGAACACCGAGCCTCTCCCCAACGAAAAGGGTTCCTTCTTCAGGGCCCCGACTGTAAGGATTCCAGGTGCTCCTCCAGGAAAAATCACGGCTGCCCAACGCGTGTGGCCCCGCGCCAGCCTCCGCCCCTCGAGCCCCCTGGCCTGGCGCCCCGAGATGCCTCAAACGGCTCTTCCTCCTCCTCCTCCTCCTCCTCCTCCTCCTCTCCTCCTCCTCCTCCTCCTCCCTCCTCCTCCCCTCCTCCTCCTCCTCCTCCTCCTCCTCCTCCTCCTCCTCCTCCTCCTCACCCGTGCGGCAGAAGACCCAAGCAGCTTTACACAGTCCGCGATGGGGGGCCACGATGGGCAGCAACTAGACTCGGCCAGGAACAACTCGGACAGGCTGAACTCGGCTCGCTGAACTCGGCCAGGCTGACCTCGGCCAGGCTGACCTCGGCCAAGGGGAACTCGGCCCTGGCCGAATTCAGCCTGACCGAGCTCGGCTGCCCAAGTTCTGACGAACGAACAACACGCACCCATACCCACAGGGAGGACGGAGGGGGCTATGGGTGCGTGCTGTCGGATGGGGCTCCCCGCTCGAGCGGGAGACTCCCCCGTGGTCCGACAACCCGCACCCATACCCATAGCAAGTCCTCCTCCAGTTGACCCCCTATGGTCGGGGAGACGTAAGACTCGGGTACGGGGGACTCGGGTTGGGCCCGACGGGGCCATCATAGAAATGACGAGACCCAATCCGAAATTTGACGAGGGCTCTCGCTGCAAACATCCCACGAAAACTGGACCGTCAAATCCAGAACGCGCTCGTCAAAAAACGTCGGCAAAACCGAGGTCCGGCTTACTCGAGCCTTACGTTGCCCCGATATGGGTATGGGTGTATGTTGTCCGTTCGTCAAGTTCAGCCTGGCCGAGCCTCGCCTGGCCGCAGCCTTCCCTCGTCCGATGGGCAGCCAGGACGGGGGGGGGGCAGGGCTGAGGCTCCGGCATGGCGGGCCACGCTGGGCCACCTCTTTTGTGCGGGCACATAACCAGCCTCGAACATATCCCTGTCCCTGAGATTGACACGCCAAAAGGCGATGACAATCTTAGGGATGCACCCTCAGAAACTGAGGGAATCCCTAAGATCGCCATCGTGACGAGGCGATGCCCAACATAGGGGTAGGGATAGCTTCCAGGCTGGCAAGCCCAGGCTCCCTCACTGGACATTCGAAGCATTATATTCGGGGAGACGTAAGACTCGGGTACGGAGGACCCGGGTTGGCCTGACGTGGCCATCATAAACATGACGAGGCCCAACCTGAAATTCGGCGCGTCCCACGAGAACTGGACCGTCAACGTCCTGGGCGCCCTCGTCAAATTGAAACGTCGGCAAACCCGAGTTCCGGCTTACTCGAGTCTTACGTTGCCCCGATTATGCATGTGGCGGGTGTCGGAAGCCCTGAACCCCAAAACGTTTTCATCTCTTGGGGGGGGGGGCTTATTTTTCTTAAGACCACCGCCTTCTGCCGCCCTTCCGCCGGCGGAGGCGGCCTCGTTCCACTTCCGCCGACCCTCCGCCGCCTTCCGCGGCGGAAGAGGTGGCAGCTCCTTCGATCCTCGAAGGCGAGGCCTTTCTTCCCCAATCAGTCAGTGCTTGCACTGAAGGGGTCCTCGCAAACGTTGAAGGATTTGGCAAAAAATTCCCGCCGATTTTGATTGCCGGCTAGGTTCCCGGGTTCCCAATTCTGGGCTCCCGGGTTCCCGGTTCCGGGTTCCGGGCCGATTTCGGAGGGCGGAGAGGTTCCCTGGATCTCGGAATCCTGGTCAATCTTCTTATCGATCGGTCTTACCATCGATCTCATTACCCACTTCTCTATCGGTCTCAAAATCAATCTCACCATCGATTTCACTATCGATCTCACAACCGATCTCACTAGAGATCGCATGGGCGATCTCGCGATCGATCTCACTATCGATCTCATTGAGTCAATGTCACTCTCGGTCTCACGATCGACCTTATAATCGTCTCACTATCGATTCCACGATCTCGTTATCGATCTCACAATCGATCTCAAGATCCATAGTATTAAGTTTCAAAACATTTACTGATTGGGGTTTTCTCAAGTGTATTTGGCAAGCTTGGGGGCCGAGACTCCCTCGCCAAGCATCCGAAGCAATACATATATATATATATAATACATACATACATACAGAAATCTAGATTCCCCAATCAATGCTTGCACTGAAGAGGTCCTAGCGGAGGTTGAAAGATTTGGCGAAAATTTCCCGCCGATTTTGGTGGCAGGCTGGGATCCCGGGTTCCCGGTTCCGGGTCCCCAGATTCCCGGTTATTGGTTCTGGGCCGATTTCGGTGGGCGGCGGGGTTCGCGGGTTCCCGGTCTCACCATCGATCTCATTACCCACCTCTCTATCGATCTCACCATCGATCGATCTCACAATCGGTCGCACTATCGATCTCACAAGCGATCTGACTATAGATCGCGATCGATCTCACTATCGATCTCATTGAATCGGCATCATTATCGGTCTCACGATCGACCTTACAATCGTCCTAACTATCGATTCCACTATCGATCTCACTATCGATCTCACAATCGATCTCACAGTCGATCTCAAGATCCATCTTATCATTTTTCAAACCATCCACTGACTTGGGTCTTGTCTGGTGTAAGATAAAGCGCTGTGTTTGGGCCGCCAGTTGCCACTAAGTTATGGACAAACAGCACATGTAATAGTGGACATGTTGGTGGCCCCGCGTCGTGGAAAAACGCACGCGGCAGGGGGGGTCATGCTTTGTCTGCCTCAGGGGCCCTCTGTGGGCACCAGGGCCGTCAAAGAGCGGCTCGGGATGAAGCACTGGCTTGGGGCCGCGGGTGGAGCAGCGTCTCGGAGGTTCAAAGACGGGGCCCTGAGGAATGACTGGGGCCCCAAGCACGAGTGACCTCACGCAGTGGTTCAGCCCAGAACCCCTTTCGCGTCTCCTCAGAAGGCCCCGGCCAAAGGAGGCCTCCTAGATGGGGTCCGAGCGGATGGGGTCGGAGATTGCACTGCATCGCCGATGAATCGGCGATGCGTCGGCGATACATCGGCGATGCATCGGCTATGCATCGGCGATGCATCGGCGGCGTCGGAGATGCACCGGCGACGTCGGCTACAAGAAAACCGAGCTCCAAATTGAACCGCATCGCCACTGCATCGGCGATGCGGCACGATCACTCGACCCCATCTGCTCCGACCCCATCTGGGAGGCCTGTAGAATCCCTCGAGGGCCCATCTGTGAGCCGCCGATCTGCGCGGCCCCTGCGAGGGTCAAGGAGCCCTGGGACACACAAATAAATACACACAAGTAACAGAATTCCCCATAGTGTCCCATGTCTTCTGGATTGTTGTCTTCCCCCCCGCTTCCCATATTTTCCCATATTTTCTGGGGAATCGTCGATTCATTGTGTCTGTGTGCTTTTTCCCCTCCTGAGAGGGGGCCTCCACTCGTCAGCGCGCGCGCCGCGCGCCCCCGGGGAGTAGGTCCTGCGGGTGAGCAGCACGGGCCTCAGCTCGTCGAGGTCGAGGGTGCCGCTGTTGTCCTCTGCAGCCGCAGGGCCCGCGGGCCGTCGCCGTCGCCGTGCCCGTGGCCGACGGTGTCGTCCTTCTTGACCGCCTCAAGGGCTCCCAACTTCGCGCTCCGCGCTGCGCGAAGCGCGAAGTGCGAATAACTTCGCGCTCTCGCGCCGCCTCCCAGGGGAGAGAAGGAGGACGAGGAGGAATGGGAGCCGAACCGCGAAGCGCGAAGAACTCCGCGCCCTCGAGGGCGTCCTTGCCGCCTCCTTCTCCCCCCTGCGTCGTGAGGCGATTACGGCGGGCAATGCCTGGCACTCCGCGTCGGTGCTTCAAAGGTTTCGCTCGTCCCGAGCGGCTGCCGCCTGCTCGAGGCGTGGCCCGAAGACTCGCCGTCCCCGCGCCGTGGAACAGCACGGGGTAACAGCTCGACTGTTGTCGGCCTCTGGGGGCCCCGGCCGTGCCCTGGGGCTGTGAGAGAACTGTCCGGCGTGCAGAGCGGGCGCCTGGGGCGGGGCCCAGACGTCTGGGGACCCGCGCTGCGCAAGGGAAGAAGCCGAGTGCCCGAGTCCCTCGGGCTGAGGATTTCTGAGCCCACATTGCGCGCGTTCTGTGGGTGGGTCGGTGGGCTCGCTGGGACACATCATGATGCATCCTTGCCCCGCCATCTGAATTGACCTTGCTGCTATGAGCAGCGCTGCGGCTGCTACGGCTCCGCCTGATGAGGCGGCGATGCGACAGCGTGTGTGTGTGTGTGTGTGTGTGTCTGTGTGTGTGAGTGCGAGTGTGAGTGTGTGTGTGTGAGGGTAAGTAGGCGATACAGTCGGACTTGATTGCAGAGGACACGCGAAAGGACACAAGACCCTTCCGAAGGCCACAGTCCCATAGGAATGTAGGAGGAATGGGTCGCGAGACGCATGACAAGAAGGTACCATTCATTTGGCAGGATCGACATACATATCAAGCAGGGGCGACCTGCTTCTGGGTTGGAGGCCGCACAACGCGCACGATGTGCCCGCCCCAATTGCCAGAACTCCCCTCCCATCCACCTCCATTCCCCCAGTGTTTGCTTTACCGTAGCCCCTCTCCTCCTCCTCCTCCGCCTCCTCCTCCTCCTCCGCCTCCCTCCTCCTCCCTCCTTCCTCCTCCTCCTCCTCCTCCTCCTCCTCCTCCTCCTCCTCCTCCTCCTCCTCCTCCAGCGCCTTGTCCATCCTGCCCCAGCTCCTCAACCTCCTCCTCCCTCCCGTCCTCCTGCCTCCGCACAGGGAAGATCAGCGCTCGACGGTAGGAGGGGCACAACGGAGCAGGGGCCGAGCGTGGTGGCATTCCAGCAGGTCCACCACGAAATACTCTTAGAACCAACAGACATTCGAAAACCAGTAATCGTGTTGCGAGAACGTGAGACCGCGTCCTGAAGACATGTCGCGCAAACCGCAACCACAAATTGCACAACACATTCGCTCACGGGCCCTGCAGGCAAAGCAAGGCGCCGTGCTACTGCTTGAAGGAGGTGGAGCTCTCCCGAAATCTGGCACTTGAGGCACAAAAAGTGGCAAAACCATGAAGTTTCGAAAGATCGCGTGGATTTGTTGGACATGCGCTGGACCCCCCTCCCTGGCGCGTTCTGCGCGTCAAGGGCGCCAGGGGCGGCGCTGAAGGCGCCGCCACATGGTGCCCAGCGCCGATCCCAAGATATCCGCACGGAACTACGACAGTTTGTGTATGCATGTTTGCTCTTTTTCGTGAGAAGGAAGGGCGGGGAAAGCACGCAAAAGATGACCATGACCGAGACTGGACACCGCGCGAAACTACGACATCTAAACTGTGTGCCAGGTTTTGTGCCTCGAAGCGGCGCCTCTGCCTTGTCCGGCCCGGGCGCAGGGCGTGCGGAGATCCGCGCGGATTTCCTCAACGTGGGCCCGAGCCTTGACCTTCAAGAGAGCTTTTGCTAAACAGACATATGTAAATATTCACACATACCTGGCCCATGTACATATTCCGACTACTAAAAGACCTCCCCGCCGATTGAAATATCGGGGTCCTGGCGTATTGCTTGTAGCCGTCTTGGACGGTCAGCAAGGTGGGCCCCAAAAAAACAGTATCAAATCGGGCGGGCCGCCAGCTCAAGAGGAGTGCGACGCAGGGCACAGATGGACAAACAACGGCATGAACATAAACAACTGGAGTCCACGATTTCTAGGATGGGCGCTCTGTCCGCTTCCCTGACGGGCGACGCCCTGAGGAACCGTCGAGATTTTGCATCGTTTGGAGATCGGCGGCGCCCACCTTTGCCGACCAAGCTGCGGGGCCACCTCGCGCCCGGATGACTCAAGGGCATGAGGGGGAAAGGGGCAGGGATGATTGCCCGCCCGCTCTCGCGCCCGCGAGCGCGGAGAACGAGAGGTGGGAGCGCGAATAGAACAGAGACCACGCCAAACTGCATAACGAACAGAATATTCCAAACATCCGCAATTTTCTCGCATTGACACTGGGGCTGGGAGCCCTGTGGCTGCGCGTCTGGCGCCGCCCTGGCGCGCTCCGCACGCCGCGCATGGGGGGGCCCCAAAAAAATCCAGGATATCCATTCGGACCACCGAGCGTTATGTTCACGTATGTTTCTTCTTCGAAACAAGGGAGGTGCGGGGGGCTTGGAAACGATGACCAGCGCCGAGACTGGACGCCGACTTTTCGGGCCATGAGAATATGGATTACAAGACGCCCGCCCGCTGGGCTTACGGGGCGCTGCTGGGACTCCCGAGCGGGACCCTGCGGCCTTGAGGGGGAGCGGCCCGCGGGAGGAGCAGGCAAGCCCAAGCCGCCCGGAGACGCCTCGAAACACCGGACGTTGCGCCCCGGAGACGCCCATGGACTCGAGGAAGGCGCGGCGCGCCCTTCTGGGCGCCCGCGGGGCTGACGCCGGACATCAGGCTCCCGGGCGCCTCTGGCTTGACGATGCGAGCGAAGGTGTTGCGCGCGCCCATCGTATTTGAGGTCGGCGTGGAAGCGATCGCGAGCCAGACGGCTGCGTTGACGGCCATGTAGTCCTCCAGGGAGGTCACGCCTCTCCCGCCCGTGCTCGCGAGGGCCTTGGCGCGCGCCTCGGCGCCAGCCTTCAGCTCCCCGGCGGCAATCTTCGAGCCCGCGACAGTGGACTTGCCCGCGGTCTTGAAAGCCTGCTGCGTGGCGACCCCTGGGAGCGGCTGGAAGTATAGGTCAGACTTCCACTCCATCCTCCGTCACGAGACGACGCGAGGCCTCGGACAGCTCTTTCGCAGCGGCGCCGACCGCACCCCCCGCGCATGGCCGGTCTGGCTGGCCTCGGCGACATCCTCGAGCTCGAGGAAGCCGGCGCGCGCCGCGTCGGCCGCAAAAACCATTGGCCATGGACTCCATGATGTACGCCGGCACTCCCGGGTGGGCAATGGCGGCGATGGCGTTGCACGCGTCCATCACGGCCTCCTCGGGCACCGAGGCGATCGCGCGGCCGATGCTGAAGATGGCCCTGTGGTGGGCCCCCGCGCCCTGCGTGAGCAGCGCGGCATCGGCCTTCGCGCCCGTCGCGATCATCTTCTCGATGGCCTTCGTCGCCCCGTCCGCCTGGAGCGACCCAGGGGGGTTCAGGGACAGGGGGCTGTACCAGTCCACGGACTTAGCGAAGTCGTGAGAGGCGCCGCCGAGCTTCTTCGCCGCGTCGCCGATGGAGCCCGCTCACCAGCCTGGAACAGATCCCTATCCCTAAAAGCTGGGCATCGCCCCCTCGCGATGCCAAATCTTAGGGATTCCCTTCGCTTTTCGGGGCGCGTCCCTAGGATTGTCATCGCCTTTTGGCATGTCAATCTTAGGGATAGGGATGGATTCGAGACTGGTGACCCGCGAGCGTCGCGGCCGGCGCGAGCCCGGCCACGGCGGCCGCAGCGGCGGCGGCCGAGTGCGCACGGGGCTGGCGCGGGAGCTGCGGGGCCCCGCGGGCGCGGCGGCGGCGGCCGCGGTCGTCCTGCCGGAGCGGCCCACGGGGAAGGGGCCCTGGGACACACAAATAACTACGCACAAATAAAAGGATTCCCTTCCTATATTTCCTGGGTTTTCGTCCTCCCCCCCCCACTTCTCATATCTTCCCATATTTTCCTGGGGATTTCTTGTGTCTGTGTTTTTTCCCCTCCTGACATGGTGAGAGCGCTCGGAAGCTGTCCTTTTCGAGGCGGGCCGCGCTGAACTGCAGTTGCCGAGCCAAAACCACTGGGACGCCGTCATGCCTGTGCCGATCTTGGCCACCGCCCACCTTGGTCATCACGGGTTCGTGTATCACCCTGGCGAAAGGGCGACGGCCGGCATGGACCAGAACTAAGGTCGGTGCCGACAAGATCCTGCGACATCTTGGTCACAGTCACAGGTCATGGGTTCTGACTGTGGGCAACGATGCGGCGAGTACTCGCACAAGGGAGGACACATCGGCCTGGAGTCGGTGATACATCGCCGATAGATCGGCGATGGGCCCCCGATGACCAGTCCGTACGTCCCCGGCGTCAGGGAACAGTATGGGCGATCCATGGGCGATGGAGGGTCGACGCGTCCACCCCTTGAGCCTATCCCCCCGATCGTGGCCCCCGAGAGTTTCCTCTCTCGTGGTAGGCAAAGAAAAAACCATGACCCTTTGTTAGGAGGGGCAGAACATCAGGGGTGAGGGGTCTTCTTTGAAGATGTACCAAACGGGACGGCCCATACGTTCAGGGAGATCCTTCAAACCACCGCGGACCTGAGTGAGGCCCCGAATGGATTGTGAGAGTAGGGTTCGGAGCTGCACTATGCTGCATGATCGGAGGGAGGGTCGGGGATCTTGAGACCCGGGTCAATCCAGACCCGGGTCAGCAAGAAACCAAAAACTGCCATGCAAGAAAAAACAACTGCAGCGCAGGTCTTCGCAAGCCCGGGTCAGCCAGTATGCGCGGCCGCCTCGCGGCCACGAGCGGCTCGCTAACCCGGGTCAGCCAGAGGGGGTCTTCACAGGATCTTGCAGGATCTGGCGCCCTGGCTGACCCCCGTTTGCATTGACCCCCGTCTCAAGGCTCCCGAAAGGGCTCCCGGGGAGGGGGAGGAGGAGGAGGGGGAGGAGGAGGGGGAGGAGGAGGAGGAGGAGGAGGAGGAGGAGGCGAAGGAGGAGAAGGAGGAGGGGAGGGGGGAGGAGGAGGCGAAGGAGGGGGTCCGCGTCGAGCTCGCTGAACCTCGCCAACAGCTCGGCGTCCTGCCGCGGCGCGCGGGGTGGGGGGGGAGGGGGGGGGGGGGGGGGCGCGGCGCGGGCTCGCGCGGGCGCCTCGCCGCAGTACTCCAGTGGTTGCCAGCCTCGAGCGTACCCCGATCAATGAGATCGACACGCCAAGAGGCGACGACAATCTCAGGGATGCGCCCTCAAAGAATAACAAGGGGAATCCCCAGGACTGGCACCGTGATGAGGAGATGCCCAGCGCAGGGATAGGGGTATGTTCCAGGCTGGTAGAGTGGGTGGCGGCATCCTCCCCCCTCCACACCAACCACCGGCTTGGCGCTGAAGGCTTCGGAATTCGCCATGCGAGCGACGAACGTCGACGGGCCTTGCGCAAGAGGAGATCGCGGCCGTACGCGGCGGCTCCTGCGGGCCGCCAGCACGGCACGCTACACTGGAGACGAGTGCGCTTACGCGCGACATTACGCGGGCAGCTTACGCCGCAATGTCGGCGCAGACAACCCCGTATTTCACTGCGTTGCCCGAATCGCTGCCGGGCGAGGGGAAGGTTCGGGTTTCGCCGCCGACCGAGAGGGGGAGCAGAGCACCCTCGGGGTGCTGCATGCACTGAGACGAGGCCAGGACAGGGCCAGAATCGGACAGGGACAAATCGGGGGTCTCTCAGATCCACCGGTTCTGGAGGATCTATCGGGTGCCGCTGCCTTCTCAGAGCGTTCCGGGACACTCTGAGAATGTTCTGCGGGCAATAATTATATCCATATCCAGTGCGTCTTGGACTTTCTTGGAAGGGGCGCCGCATGGCCGAGGCGCAATGGTTATGGATAACATGTAGCCTTTGGGGGCCAGATTTGAATCCAGATCCAGTGCGCCTCGTGTTTTGGGGGAAGAGAGCCCGAAACTCCAAGACGCACTGGATGTGGATATAGACATTGCCCGCATTTTCTGGAACGCTGCGGAACGACTTTTCCCTGTCTTAGCCCCGCTCGATGGACAAGGCCTGGAGTGCTGGGCAAACGCACGATGCCCGCTTTGGGGTCCAGACCCGTGTTAGAGTGACGTTCTCGGAAACCGAATTCGGCATCGGCTCTGGTACACCCGTGGCCGAAAACTGGCCTGATCCGACAAAATCTCGTGCATCCTGCTTGATTCCGCTTCCAAGGGCTCCCAACTTCGCGCTTCGCGCTGCGCGAAGTGCGAATAACTTCGCGCTCTCGCGCCGCCTCCCAGGGGAGAAAAGGAGGACGAGAAGGAATGGGAGCCGAAGCGCGAAGCGCGAATGACTTCGCGCCCTCGAGGGCGTCCTTGGCTTCGCTCAGCTGACTTGAATCAAAATGACGGTGCCCGAGCGGTCTTACTTCATCCCTGGGCGTGCGAGGCCGACGTGGGCCCGCGTCAGCTCGACGGGGGGCCCTGGGCGGGGGGGCCCTCGACGGGGGCTCCGGGGCGGGGGGTCCTGGGCGGTGGGGGTCCTGGGCGGGGTTTCTGGGCGGAGGGGGGTCCTGGGTGGGGGGTCCTGAGCGAGACGTCCTGGGCGAAATGTCTCGGCGAGAGCGCTGCCGCACCCTCACCCATGCCCGCAAGTGCGGGGTGCTACGTATCTAGGAGGTCGTTCTTTCGCACGCCTCGCGCTTGCCTCCCAACCTTGGAGCCAAACTCGAGCCCCCACCCACCCACCCCGGGGCCCTCAAAGAGATGCCGGGATGAAACAAGAATGTCCCGGGGCGAGGGGACGAGGATAAGCGAGAGCAGCGTGGGCCGACGTCGCCGACAACTTCGCGGCGTCGGAGGCTTGGGTACGAAAGTACGCAATGCGAGAGGGATCGCCACTGGGGGGGTCGCCACCTCCTCGGTACCCCCAGGTGCCCCCCCTCCCGACAGATTTCGCAAGACGCACCCCAGCCCTTCTCGATCCTCCTTTGGCCCCTCCTCGATCCTCGACTTCCTGGAGCTGGCAAGCCCCTCTGGTGGTGGGTCGCCCCGTAGCGCTGCCCGAAAGACGCGGCTACCGCCCGCCACAGTCTCACAGGCCCAGTCATCCTCGCTAGCTGTCGGAGGCCTTCTGGATGGCCTGCCTAAGGATGTGGCACACTGCTCCTCCGAACCAGCCTCGCGCCACGGCCCTTCACACAACGGCCCCACTCCGTTTAGTTCTGGCCCGATGGCTGCCTCATCTTCGTGCAACGCACGGCTCCCAACCGGCCATTTCTGCTCAGGCACATCCGCAACCGCGCAGCACCGTGCTATAGGCACCGAGTGAAGCGCTGCAGGAGTCCGCCCAGCGGCTTGTCCAGAGGTCTTGAGGCCCTGTGAGCGTGGCTTCGGGTGCTGCCAAGGGTGTCCCTGGCCCAAGGCGTCCCCAGGACTCCCAGGGAGGCCCAGAAGGCCTCCAGAGCACCCCTCACTGGGCCCAATGGCGGCCCCGGGGGTTTCAAGATGGCGGGAAAAGCAGGGGACACATCGGGCCAGGGACATTTCTGGCAAGCCTCGATGCCTGGGGCTCGAACGCTCCACCATGCTGGCAATTCCTGGAAGCCCTCTCGGGAGTACCTGGGGCCGTCCTCGCGGCCTCTGGGTGTTCGCCCAAGCGGCCCAAACCATGTGAAAACGAGTATGTGTTACACGACTCTCGAATACGAACGTCCGAGAAGACCCAATACTACTCCAATGGCAGTCATGACGTTCCACAGATCACAACGCACGATGTCCCCTAAGAGGCGCCGAGGAGGCCCCACGAGGCCCCCAACAGGCCCCAAGAGGCCCCAAAGAGGTCCAACAGAGGCCCCACGAGGCCCCAAACGAGACCCCAAGGAGCGTTCAAATTGCCCCCAAGAGGCCCCCGAGAGGCCTCCCACGAAATCCCAACAACCATCCAATATACTTCAGGCCAACAAACCAGGCATGGTGGCGCGATGGACCGAGGGCCATTCGACCACCAGCGTCATCGTCATCGTCATCGTCGTCATCATCATCATCATCATCATCATCATCATCATCATCATCATCATCATCATCATAAGCAGCATCATTATCATTACCGTCATCACTTTCATCAGCATCAACATCACCACCACCACCGTCATCATCATCATCATCATCATCATCATCACCATCATCACCATCATCATCATCATCATCATCATCATCATCATCATCAGCATCATCATCATCATCATCATCAGCATCAGCATCATCGTCAGCAACAGCATCAGCATCAGCATCATCATCAGCATCAACATCATCATCAGCATCATCATCCCCACCACCACTATCATCATCAGCATCAGCAACATCAACATCAACAACATCATCATCATCATCATCATCATCATCATCATCATCATCGTCATCATCATCATCAGCATCAGCATCAGCAGCATCAGCATCACCACCACCACCAGCAACATCATCACCACGATCACCCGAATCACCACCACCACCATCAACATCAACATCATCTTAATAATCAGCAACACCGTCAGCACCAACTCCGTAAGCACCATCGCCAGCCGCAGCTTCATCCACAGCCTCAGACTCAGCCTCAGCCTCAATCTCAGCCTCGGCCTCAGCCTCAGCCTCAGCCTCAGCATCATCATCAACCTCATCACCATCATCATCATCATCATCATTAACATCAACGTCACCATCATCATCATCATCATCAGCATCATCATCAACGTCATCATCATCATCATCAGCAGCATCATCATCATCATCAGCATCATCATTCGACATCAACAGCATCAGCATCAGCATCATCATAATCATCAGCAGCAGCAGCATCAGCATCATCATCAGCATCACCACCATCGGCATCATCAGCATCGCCAACATCATCATGATCCGAAGCCAATTTGTCCCAAGGCCGATGATGGTTCCAAAGACGGCGAGTCCCCTGGGCGCTTCGAGCGCTAGAACCGCTCTGACGCCGAGGGCCAGCTTTTTAGTGATGTCAGTTCGACTTCTGCCCACATCCCCCGCGTGTTGCCACACAGCGCGGCCCTGGCACCGTTTCTCTCTGGGCTGGGCAGCTGCGACGGCACTGGCGGTGGTTGCGGTGGTGAAGGCAGTATACGTGGTGGAGCTCGGAGTCCATGGCGCCGTCAACCCCTGCGTCCAGCGTGAACCCTGGCACCTCGACGGCCACGGCAGCGGCGGCAGCCGGACGCAGACCAGACCCAGGAGCAGGGGCCAGGGAAGCAGCGGCGGAGTGGCCAAGGCCTTCCGACAGAACGTCAAGTGTGGTAAGTGGCTCTGGGCTGATCGTTTGGCGGATGCAGGCTGCAAGTGCAAGCGCGGCGGCACGGAGGGGGGATCAGCAGCCCCAGGCGAGCAGAAGTCGGGCAGCTACGGCGGCTACTAGCACAACAGCGTCTACAACGAGGAAGACCCTCCTGGCACCTCCAAGCACTCGAGATGGCGGTACATCTCAGCACGGCGGACGACGAGAAACGCGCCAAGGAGGTTCTCCGCATCTTGGCGCCCAAGCCTGCTGGGGGCGGATCTCAGCAATCCATCTCTGGGTCACGAGCTGCGCTTCGAGCAGCAGAAAACGCTGCGCAGAAAGCACGCGCGAGCAGCAGACGGCATACCGTCACCGAGAGCGTCTTCGTTCGCAGCTCGAGCAGGCGGACAAAGACTTCTTGGATCGTTCGGTGGAGGTCTCGCAGGCGGAGGATCGCGTCAAGGAGGAACTGCAACGTCACCCCCTCGGGGCACATCCAGGCCGCGAGGGGGGGGGGCAAGCCCATGCCCCCCATTGCCGCGTTGCTCGGCAACGACGACTTGGAGGTGGGCATGTGCGAACTCTTCGACCTGGGCGACTGTGAGAGCGTGGCCACGGAAGAAGACGTCGAGCAAGGAAGCGAAGGCGGCGGCAAAGCAGGCCTTCGCATGAGCAGCGGGGAAGCTCAGGGAGCAGGAGTCGGCGCAGCAGGCGAAGGGCGGCAACGAGGGCGAAGAGAAGAAGCCGCGGAAAGAGACGGATGCGATAGCTGCTGCGGCGCCGGCAGCAGGGGCGAAGGGCAGCGGCCGCAAAAGCAGCCAGCTTCGAGGTGGGCCGCCGCGCCATCTCCGTGCAGAACCCTCCGGCGTGGGGCCCCAGGCTCAAGGAAGCCCGACAACTTGAAGGACGGCTTGGCGACACCTCCCGAGACGCAGGTGAGCAGCTCGGGCAGCAGCGACAGCTTGCAGTTCATGGGCTTGACTGGTTGGCAGGCAGCAGTGGCGCCAGCGGGGCTGGGCAAGCGTGGCGAGCTTTGAGGTAGTATAATCGCAGCGGGCAGGTCACACCACTCGGCGACGAGCCTGAGGCACCTAGCGGCGACACCGACACAAGCAGTAGAATTTCGGCAGTTGGACTGCGACTGGAATGCAGGACCCGTAGATTTCAAGGACCTCGCAGGGCCGAATTAGAGGGAAGGGGCAGGCGGCGATGGTAATCGGCACGCACCTCACATCATCCATCGGCAAGCGGGGCGAGAGAATGAGGATGACGGCGAGGATCGCATCGCTGGTGCGGAGCCGCAGCGGGCCGCGGGCGGCGATGGGTGACCGCAGTGGAAGAAAGAGTGGGCCAGCTGGACGCCGAGAGCTCAATTGTTCATGCGCGCTCGACCGCACGAGGGAGGCGGCCATGGAGGAGGACTGGGCACCCATCACCACGGAGGCGCTGGACCGCGCCATCGACGCGATGGCGAGGAGCAAGGCGAAGGGCGTGGAGCAGATGGGGGCACTAGCATTCAAGTGGTTGCAACCAGGCGCGCGAAGAGCAGAGGCAGCTGGTCGAGAACGTCGAGCGCACGTGCGCATGGCCATGGCAACTGCCCGTCACGCTGGTGGCGTTGCTGAGGGAGGAGGCTGGCGGGGGCCGAGCCATCGGGCTCCTGCCAGAGGCAGGGAAGCTGTGGTGAAGGGGCCCAAGGACACACAAACAAATATACACAAATGAAAAAATATTCCCCACATGTTCCTATTTTTGTTGGACGTTCGTCTTCCCCCCCACTTCCCATATTTTCAAATATTTTCGGGGGAATCGAGAATTCATTGTGTCTGTGTATTTTTTCCTCCTCCTGAAATTGCCCATCGCGCTGGTGGCTCTGCCGAGGGAGGCGGCCGGCGGGTGCCGAGCCCCCGGGCTCCTGCCAGAGGCAGGGGAGCTATGGTGCAAGTTGCGCAGTGACTGGCCATCGCTCGGACGTCCATTCCCTGTGCTTTTTTCGGTTTCGTGCGTGGCTTTCTCGCCAAACGATCAGGGATGCTCCTCGATGGTCCTCGCCGAAGGAAAAATGCAAACGCCCGAGCGATGCCAAGGTGAGAACACTGACGAGTGGGCGCAGGCGATGGCAGGCGAGCGGGGCGCGGCCATCGCGGGCAGCAGCGCGCTGCGGGAGGCCCGGGCGCGGTCGTTTGCCGACGAAGTCCTCCAGTGGGCGCCGCAAGAGATCTGCCGTGTGCCCTCCTTGCGCCAGGGGTAAGGCCAGAAGGCGCCAACCACCGAACGAAGAAAAGAGCGACAAGAAGAATATTGTCCATTGTTTGAGTCGGCTACGTGTTGCCAAAGGGCGAGCAAGAATAAGGGAACGAACAATGACATAAACATAAAAACTCGGAGGTCCGCGCGGATTTCTCGGATCGGCGCTGGACCCCCCTCCCTGGCGCGCGGAGCGCGCCAGGGGCGGCGCCGGAGGCGCCGCCGAAGGGCCCCAACGCCAATCCGAGAAATCCGGGCGGACCTCCGAGTTTTTCTGTTTATGTCACTTTTCGTTCCCCTAGAGAAGCCGGTGAAGCTGACGGGCTCTCTGGGGCGTTGCTCTCGGGCGAGAGGCTCAGGCTCGGGCCGCCGCCGCGCCCCTGCACCTTGCGCCTGGAGGTGCTCGGCCACTGGAGCAGCAGGCTCGCTGGGGAGAGGACGGCGCGCGCGGAGACCACCGCGTCCGAGAGGCTCGTCTGCGCGGGCGCCGGGAAGGGAAATCGACTTCGGCGGGGTCGCGCTGTGCGCGGTGCTCGAGAAGGTGAGCAGCAAGTCCACGCGGGCGCACGTGCGCTCGCGGGTCGAGGACGTCACCACGAAGACCGAAGGGTCGAAGGCCCAGGTGATCGAGCAACTGACGGGGACAGGAGTGGATTTCCTAGCAGGCGTCGAGAAGGTGAAGCTGCTGCTGTCCAAAAAGTCCGCCGCCATAGGCAATGGCGAGGAGGCGACGCACGATTTCGCGCCCTGTCTAAGGGGCCGCAACATCGCGGTCACGCTGAAGGGCCAGGCCCGACCTCGGGATCGACAGGGGCAGCGCCGCGACGGGCAAGTACAAGCGCGCGAAGAGAACGGCGCACGCGGACAGACAGACAGCCAGGTGGAGAAGGCCATGGGGACGCTCGGAGCGGGGCGGAGGCCCCGAGGCCGAGCGCGTGCATAATGGTGCGTAGAGGATGGCGGCCACGGGCGGCGCGCGCATGAGGGGTCTTCGGCACGGCGCCCTTGGTGATCATCAAAGGGAGGAGGAGGCTAGCAGGCGTGATCTCGCCTGGGCTGAGCGGGAGGTCCACCAACCGCACTGCTGCAGCTGGGGCGAGGCGATCCTGGGCACGGGGCGGTCTGTTCGCTGCTGGACTCATGGGTGTACATCATCAGCGATGACAGGAGGAGGCGCAAAGCTATGCTGATCTGGGAGAGGATCGTCAAGGAGATGAAGGCCAAGGAGGGCGAGCGATGGCGAGGGGTCGCTCGGGCGGTGGTCTGCACGCTGCCGGACCTGGGCTGGGTACCTCATTGCCCATGGCACTGGAAGTCAGACAGCGGCGAGATCTGTGCGAGGCGACGACCCCAAGGAGCTGGACGCCGATGTGGATACCAGCGAGCTAAAGGCGGCGCTCGCGGACACCATCGAGCGGAGACCGTGGGCCAAGGCAGCGGAGTACTGCGCGGGGAAGGGCTTGGAGGAGGGGATGAGGAGGAGAAGGAGGAGGAGGAGGAGGAGAGGACGGAGGAGGAGGAGGAGCAGGAGGAGGGAGGAGGAGGAGGAGGAGGAGGAGGAGGAGGAGGAGGAGGAGGAGCATGCGAGGGACTTGCTGAGGAAGCTCAGCACGCCGGAGAACATCGGCAAGGCCGGAGCCATGCAGGCGATCTTTTCCGGGGGCATCTGGCCGAGGCAACGGGCCGGCGACGTGGGGATCGAAGTCGAGAGTGCGTCATGCCGTCATGCCCCAGGTGCGAGGAAGAGCCGGAGATCCATCGCGTGTGGAAGTTGACGTGCACTGGCATCATCCCCAAGAGCCCGTGCCTGTGGCTCAGAGGCAGTGTGCCCAAGAGCTGGACGCAGGTTACGGCACCACCTGAGCCAGGAGAACAAATGCGTGGTGGTCGAGGAGGCCCACATGGATATCAACGAGTGGGTCTGCAAGACAAGCGACGCATCGGGGGGCGAGATCACCGATGACCCGAGGACGAGAAGCATCGCGTGGGGCTGGATCGTATTCAGATCGGAACAAGGGCTGGTTCACCATGGGCGGCCGCGGGGGCTTGCCAGGTTGGCGGCAGAGCGTCAACCGAAGGGAGCTCACAGCGATGGTCGAGATGCGTGAGTACCTGCAGCCGCACAAGAAGATCAAGCACACCACGGACTCCAGCTACGTTGCCAGAGGGGTGGGTCGGATTCGCAGAGAGAGGCTGCCCACGACGCGCACGCACATCTGGAAACGGTACCGCTAGCCCGCCAAACTGAAGGAGATTGTGGTCGCGAAGATCGAGAGCCACATGTCGGCGTCGGATGCTATCGAGGCGGGGGTCGACTTGGGCGACTTCGTGGGCAACCACCTCGCCGACGAGTTCGTGGAGGGCATCGTGGAGGAAGTTCAGGTCCCCCAGAACGAGGTGCGGAAAATCAAATTCGCGGATGAGGTTGCGACGCAGACCCGCAAGAAGGCGTACGCGACGCTCATGGCGGCGATGGAAGCGGAACTATCCCAGCAGCCTACCGCCAAGGAGCGCATAGGGGAAGACGAAGCTCGAGAAGCGCAAGCAGCTCGTCGCGAACACTGAGCACATCATCATACAGCACCCGAAAGTGAAGTACTTCAAGTGCGAGCAGGGCGGCGCGACGATGCCGAAGCACAAAGCGGACGCCTGGTTGAAGGAACTGTGCGCAGAGTTGGCGGCAAAGGAGGCGTCGCCTTTCGGCGCGAAGCTGGACCCAGACGTCCAGGTGGGCTTGCAGAAGGCGCACGAGACGCATCTCGCAGAGAATGACGCGACCGTGGAGGTCCACTACTGCACGGCCTGCGGCTGCATCGCGAGGGAAGCGATTGCAGAACCTGGCCAAGCCGTGCAGCGGCATTGGTCACGCAGGCGAGGATCCCGAGCTTGGCCTCGGACCAGGGAGGGGCTGCAGCCTTTTCAGCTCGGCGTGGGCGTGGGCCTACAACGCGGCCAGAGCGCTGGCGAGCAAGAGGCCGAGCACGGACGCTGCGACGGCGAGCGGAGCTTCAAGGGCTTCAATGGGCCGCATCGTCGCGCCGAGGTGCAGCGTGGGCCCGCCTGCTGCCGTGTGCGGCGTCGGGAAGGCCGGCCGAGCCGCGGCCTCGGGACACGCCGAGCCCCTGCCACGAGAGCATCGTCAACGACATCGTCGCCCGCATCATCGTCGGCGTCACCATCACACAGTCCACCAGCACCATCACCACCACCACCAGCATGCTCGTCACCAGCATCAGCAACATCATCATCACCCTCATCAACGCCACATCCAAGGTCAACAGCATCGTCATCCTCAGCATTCTCACCACCATCATCATCATCATCAACAACATCATCATCAGCATCATCATCAGCAACATAATCATCATCATAATCATCATCATCACCATAAGCATGAGCATCCTCATCAGCATCATCCTCGTCATCATCATCAGAATCAGCAGAGTCATCGTCGTCCATGCCATCGTCAGCGTCATCGTCACACATTTCAGCATCATCACCACCATCATCATCACTATCTTCGTCAGCATTAGTATCATCATCATCATCATCATCATCAGCATCATCATCATCATCATCATCATCCTCGTCCTCATCCTCCTCATCCTCATCATCATGTTCATCAGCATCATGCTCATCATCATCCTCATCCTCATCATCATCATCAACATCATCATCACGATCGTCGTCAATGCATCGGCAGCGTCATCAGCACACACTACGTGTTCATCATCACCACCACCAGCATCATCATCATCATCATCATCAGTATCGCCATGATCACCATGGTCATCATCAGTCTGAGTATCTTCATCATCATCATCCTCATCATCATCAGCATCATCATCATCAAGCACATTATCACCACCACCACAATCCTCATCGTCCGCATCACGTTCCTCATCATCATCCTCATCCTCATCCTCATTATCATCATAATCATCTTCATCAACATCATCATCGTCGTGGTCGTCGTCCTCGTCATCATCATCATCATCATCATCATCATCATCACCAACGTCATCACCATCAGCATCATCATCATCATCGTCGTCATCACTACCAGCATTATCAACATCATGATCATCACCCTAATCGTCACTATCGTCATCACCATCGCCACCATCATCATCATCAACATCATAATCATAATCATCATAATCAACATCATAATCGTCATCGTCATTATCGTTGCCTCCACTGCCATCATCATCATCATCATCAACAACAACATCAGCATCATCATCATCATCATGATCATTATCCGCCATCGTGCTCCCTGGCACGTTGAGGCGTGCTAGAATGCGAAAGCCTGTCTGGTACGTTTCTACTGTGAATTAAGGGTGAGATCGCAGTGGAACGGAAAGCCCCCAGCCGGGACATCGGTTTCGGTTTCGTCTTCCTGTCGTGCGTTCGGGCACGGCGAAGCTGCGTGGGCGCGCGAGAGGAATGACCCCGCCGTCGCTAGGGCGACTCGGATGGAGTGGACCGCCCCTCCGTCCCCTGGTGGCGCGCGGTGGCCCCAAGTGTCCCGCCGTGGTATCCTGTGGTGTCCCGGTGGTGTCCGGTTGGTGTCCCGTCGGTGTTCCGTCGGCGGTGGGCGGGCGGTGGCCGAGGGTGCCCCGCCTTGGTATCGACAGCGCAGTCGGTAGTGAAATCTGTAATGAGATCGCCAGAATGGGATGGACAGACAGGTTGATTGTGACATTGGTTGTGCGCTTAGTGGGCCCTGGAAACGACAGGGCCGTTTTTTTACCGGTTCCGTTTTGCCGTTGTTTTGCCGGTTCCGACGCTGTTTTGTTACTGGTTCCGTCGCCGTTTTTTGACCGGTTCCGGCTCCGGTTCCAATCCTGGAGCCGTTTTTTTGCCGTTTCCGGTCGCCGTTTCTTTTGCCGTCTCCATTTTCAAGGGACATTGTTTGTGGAAACGGTGCAAAAACGGCCCTGCCGTTTCCGGGGCCCACTAAGGTTGTGCGATAGAAAGCGGGGGGGCGATGGTGACATTGCATCGCAGCACAGCGTCGTCATCACGCTCACGCTGCGTCGCTCACTCGAGGGCGCGTCACCGACATCGTCATGACAGCCATCGCATGTGCCAGTAGTTTGTGATCGCCCCCCCCAACCCCAACCTCCTTACAGTGGCGGGGTTGACCTAAGGAACGCTAAAAAAGGAACGAGGCCCCTTTTTCCCATCAGTTAAAGTTCGATTTCCCATCGATAACCTGAGGAACACCTAAGGCAAGCTGCGAAACAATCAAGGAACACGGAGCCCCTCCCCAACGAAACGGGTTCCTTCTTCAGGGCCCCGACTGTATCATCCGACGGGTGGTGATCGTATAGCCAACTGCTCACGATACTAATCCCCGGGGGATAATTCAGTTCGGGGGTCTGGCGGGGATAACCAAAGATTTTCCCAGCGAAAGTGATGTTATGATGGTGTTGATGATGACGATGACGATGACGATGATGATCCTGGGCGCTCGTGTAGCCTAACCTTTGTAGATATTGGCAAAAGACTGACTCGAGAGATCTCGAGGCTCGTGGCTACAACTTGCCTGCGCAAGAGAGGTCCTTGGCGTTCCTGGCCAAGAAACCTCTCTTGCGCACGGCCTCAAACCACTCGCCCATGCAGGCTCGGCATCCTAATCAACATAAGATGACAGAAACTTGGATTCTAAACTTTCCCAGGGGATTATCAAGTTCGGCCTCCGCGCCCTCTCCACAGCTAAATCCGATTGGCACTGGAAAAAAAAGTTAGATGGGGTGAAGGGGAGGGGATGATTTATTGTCGGGGGTAGTCGGTTAGAAAACTTTCTAAGGATCCCCACTCTCTCGGAAAGCGCCCAGCCGCCCGCGTACACCATCCACTTTTCGAGAGGCCATCCCCCTTCGCAATATAGGACAGACGCGCGCTTCCAAGGCCCAGATGCCTCCAAGACGGCCCAATACCAATCCAAGACGGACCACGCTGGTCTCAAGACGGCCCACTGTGGCTTCAAGACGTCCTACGACGCCTTCGATTCGAGGCGTCCCAACAGAGCCTCAAGAACCTTCCACAGGAGGCCTTGAAAGGCAAACATTTGTTATGTTCTTTCGGTTTTGTCCAGGATCTCGTCTTCCCCGTCTTCCGAAGTACCAAGACTACACAAGAAGCCCCCAAGACTTCCCCAACACGGCCCAAGAGGCCCCAAAAATGGTCCCAAGAGAGCCCCAAGACGGCATCAGACAGAAGAGGCCTCAACTAATGCCCAAGAGAGCACCAAAACGGCCCCGCGAAGGGCCAAAGAGAGGGAAAACGAACCGACATTCCAGCCTTCCGCCCCAACAGCACACAGAAACCCAAAGAGGGCCACATGGGGCCTCCAATACGCGAGAGCTGGTGATGTTCATCGACTTTGTCAATGTTTGAAATTCTCGCCTTTTCGATGATCAAACGCGTCATGACGATCCACGAGGCCTCCAAGACTCACTCCACCGAGACGGCTGACGAGGCCACCGAGCGAGTTCCAAGACGGCCCAAGACGGCTCCAAGACGGCGGCCCAAGAGGCGGCCAAGACTGCCCGAGAGGGCCCCAACACGGCCCAAAGAGTGAGCAAAAACAACCAAGAATTCGAGCCTTCTACCCCAAAAGACTCCCAGCAGGCCCCCTTGCCTCCTCGAGTAGCTGCCACCCAAAATGCTGCGCTGGCACCGTGGCGGAGTTGCCGGAGGCAACTGGATGTCGGTGCCATGCTCTTCACGCCCAATCTGCATCGATCGCCCTGCCCAACAATTGTTCAAGGGGAGGGTGGTTCAAACTCCACTTTCGCAAAACCGTCCACGTACGTACTGCCAACCTTCACGCCAACATGACTGCAGCCATGAATGAATACGCTCGTGATATGGCGGGGGTCCCGGAATACTAAGGCGCCGAGTGCGGAGAGGGATTCGGACTCGGACTCGGCTCCGCGCGTGTGGCGCCATGAAGGCGCGGCGGAGTGGGCGCCGAGGCGCCTGCATTGGAAGACATCGGCAAACAAATCTGCATGTGAAAATTATGCATGGGAGGCGTCAAAGGAGGAGGCGGAGGAGGAGGTGGAGGAGGAGGAGGAGGAGGGGGGGAAGGCATGACAGGCGACAGTGCGGAGAGGGAGGCGGCAACAAAAAAGTCGCGAACCAAGCAGGATCCAGCTTTATAGACTTACAACAACTGCACAAACTTAAACGTCCGGAGGTCCGCGCGGATCTCTCGGATCGGCGCTGGGCCCCGCGCCGGGGGCGGCGCGGAGGGCGCCGCCAGGAGTCCCAGCGCAGATCCAACAAGTCCGCGCGGAACGTCGAAGGTTTCAGTTTATGCAAAACTTTTCTTCGAATCAAGGCGCCAGCTGAGGAGATGGGGTCCATAATCCGCCGACCCTGTCGGCGTGTGTGAGGGGCTGTTCCGTTCGAGCCGTCATCTCCGTCATTCTTTGTACTCGTCGTGTCTGTCCTTCCCTTTCCCTGGGAGACCTCTTCCCCTGGGCTCCAGCCAAGCCGACCTTGAGCAACCTCGTAATTGAGTCGAAGGGAAGCCCCTTCCCTTTGATCCCTCCCCCGCCGGGAGGGGGGGGGGGTAGCGACCCCCCCCCCGGGTCAGATACGACGCCCCCCCCTGGGACTCCTCTTCCCCTGGGCTCCAGCCAAGCCGACCTTGAGCAACCTCGTAATTGAGTCGAAGGGAAGCCCCTTCCCTTTGATCCCTCCCCCGCCGGGAGGGGGGGGGGGGTCGACCCCCCCCCCGGGTCAGATACGACGCCCCCCCCTGGGACTCCTCTTCCCCTGGGCTCCAGCCAAGCCGACCTTGAGCAACCTCGTAATTGAGTCGAAGGGAAGCCCCTTCCCTTTGATCCCTCCCCCGCCGGGAGGGGGGGGGGGGTGTCGACCCCCCCCCCGGGTCAGATACGACGCCCCCCCCTGGGACTCCTCTTCCCCTGGGCTCCAGCCAAGCCGACCTTGAGCAACCTCGTAATTGAGTCGAACCCCTTCCCTTTGATCCCTCCCCCGCCGGAACCCCCCCCCCGGGTCAGATACGACGCCCCCCCCTGGGGGGCTCCAGCCAAGCCGACCTTGAGCAACCTCGTAATTGAGTCGAAGGGAAGCCCCTTCCCTTTGATCCCTCCCCCGCCGGGAGGGGGGGGGGGTAGCGACCCCCCCCCGGGTCAGATACGACGCCCCCCCCTGGGACTCCTCTTCCCCTGGGCTCCAGCCAAGCCGACCTTGAGCAACCTCGTAATTGAGTCGAAGGGAAGCCCCTTCCCTTTGATCCCTCCCCCGCCGGGAGGGGGGGGGGGTGTCGACCCCCCCCCCGGGTCAGATACGACGCCCCCCCCTGGGACTCCTCTTCCCCTGGGCTCCAGCCAAGCCGACCTTGAGCAACCTCGTAATCTCTTGCTGCGCATTGCGAACAGGGTCGGCGGCACCGGCCGTCAGGCCTTCGCAATAAATAGGTCGCGAAGGAAAGGACGGACGATTATTCGAGTAGGAGATCGACAACATGATTGATTCATCCCCTATATTTTCTGGTATATTCGAAAAAAGACATGTAATGTTCGTAGGTGTCCAAGGTCAACGTGTTTTGATGGATCCGGCGATCAATTCGATTTTGGAGTACATCGATTCTGTATAGTAGATCTCCTACTCAAGATATTAAGGTGTCTGGGTATGCGGCAAAGGTCACCCGAAGGCGGGCGCGTCCCTCTCTGCAGGGGGCGGCCCTTTCCTTCTTGGCCTCCTCCAAGCTGATCTTCCCGTCGCCGTCAAGGTCGAGCTCGTTGTACTGGAGCTTCTCTGTTATCCTTCGAAGAGGGGGGTCGCCCTGCGGACTTGATGTGCCCCTTCTTTGGCTTCCCCTTCGGACCCACGTTCAATGCACAAGGACTCCATCGATCTGCTGAGAATGTTCCGTATTATAGGGACCCCACAAAATACGTACGCGCCCAGCTATGTACATGAACGCGGCCCCTTGACCCGCGAGACCTGCCGCGTGATACGAACAATCGTGCAATGCGAACTCTCGAAAACAGCGTGGATGCATGTACGTGTACGTCCTTCTTTCGCTCCTGATATTAGTCGTAGAGTGGACGAATCAACGAACCCTGGTGTAAGTCAGTTCTAGAGTCGACAGCCTGCCCGCATCCGCGTCGGGGGGGGGGGCGCTACGGACAGCCAGCGTGGGCCCCAGAAATTCCATGTTTCTAGCGGTCGGTGTGCACCGTTTCACCCTTGTTAGGGGGCCACACGCGAACCCTACTCCAGATCTCACAATAAAAAGGGGGTGGTCTGATTTGGGATGGGGTCAGATTTGAGCTGTCTTGGAGGGTTCCGGTGAGTCTGGGCCAACAGCCGCCCTTCATGGCCTGTTTGGGGGGGTCTGGAATTGCCCGTCTGTGAGGGTTGTGATCCCCTCCCTTTTATAGCGAAATTTGAAGTACCCCTACCCACCACGACTTCTAAGGCGAGGGTGGGGTTCACTTCGCTCGGGTGCCCCCGAACACAATGAACCCCACCATCCCCCTCAGAAATCGTGCGGGGCATGAATCGGTTTTCGCATGTGGCCCCCTACTTGTGCGGTGCAACGTATGTTGTTCACCCCATGTGGCGCAACCTGCGCGTTTCAATACATGCCGTGCAAATTATGAGATGCAAGCTAAATGGTGTAATGTCGTGGTGATATATATATATATGTATGAAGTGCAGCCCGTGTAGTACAAGTTCGGTCGTGCAGTCGATGTTGGGCAGTAGATGCTGTGTACTCTATGTGATGTAAAAGAGATTGTGCAATCTGGTTGGCGCAATATCTGCGGTTGAAGCTGTGTTCCAAAAGCTATGTGGTGCAATCGATGTGGTGCAGTCGGTGTTGTGTAACAGGTGGTGCAACCTATGTGGTGCAATATGTGGTGCAAACACCATGCGGCGATAGATGTTGTGCACTCTACGTGGTGCACTCTATGTTGTGCCATCCATATGGTGCAATTGCTGCTGTGCAAGCTGTGTGGTACAGCGTACGTGGTGAAACCTTTGCGGTGCAGTATGTGTTGTGCACCCTATGCGGTACAGCATTTGTCGTACAATCGATGTGGTGAGGGATATGTTGTGCACTCTGTGGTACAAGCTGGGTTGTGAAAACTACGTGGTGCAACCTATGCGGTGAAACTTCTTTTTGGTGTAGCCCATGTTGTGCAATTGATATAAACGAACTGGCACACCCCGTGCTCTTGCAAAACTCCCACCCACCCACCCGCAACCTGGTTTGCAAAACCCATGGCGGTGGCGATTGCGATGCACGCTTGGTGTTGGCTGGTGCATCTCTGCGGCCGCGCCAACCCTAGCACGCGCGCGCAGCGGCCAGCTAGTTTGGCGCCACCGACGCGGCCGCGGTGGCGCTGACCCCTGGGCGAACCCAAGCGGGCACCTCACTGCGAGTCGGCGACTTGGGCGGGCGTGGTATCATGACAACGCCGACAACGGTAGACACGATGATGATCGTGGCGATGCGGGTGACGATGCTCGACCGACGAAGGCGCGGTCAATGCGGGCGCCGATGCTGATGTCGCCGACGACGATGACGGCGTCCTCGCGTCGGTGATGAAAACTTTGGAAAGAATTCGACATACGCGCGCGGCCGACGCGAGAGTGGCCCGCATGGTTTTATTTGACACGGAGCGTGCCCCCCCCCAGCACGCGCGCAAGGGCGTGCGAATGATGTCGGCATGCGGCGCCAGAGGCCCTTGTGGCAGAAGTCCATGAACATATTGAAAAAGCGATTGACTTTTTGGTTATAGAAAAGGGGAATTCGCAAAAGCGCGCGAGCTGTGTTTGAAAACTGATGTTGCGAAACAAGGTTTCGACTGTGTTTTGGCACTCGGTTTTGAATCGCTGCGAAACCTAAGGCTTTTGAATGATTTCGGCACGCGCGCGCGACGACGCGCGCGTGAGCACTTCGTCCCGCTTTTGCAAAGGATTCTCGCGGCGGCACGCACGCACGGGCGCTCGAACGACTTCGACATGCGCGCGCGAAGCCCTTTGGTAGCAGTTTCTGAACATGTTGAACAAACCTATGACGTTCTTAAAAATTCACAAGAGCGCGCTCACGTTTTTTGTTTGACAATCGGCGTTGCGAAGCGATGCGTGTGTGTTTATATGTTTCTGGGCACTCTATTTTGAAATCCTTCCGAAACATACGGTTGTTGAAAGATTTCGGCATGCGCGCACGACGACGCGCAAGTGTGCACTTCGTCCCATGTTTTGCAAAGGACTCTTGACAACTTATGATTTATAACAAACGAGTGTGCGCACATAGTATGTTTTGCAACGGATGACGGGGGGGGTCGATACCGGGTGGGCTGGGATGGTATGAATTCATATTTCGGATGGACGATGGGGCAGAATCAAATGTAAATTGCAATGCGAAAAAGGGGTACCGATAATCCTGGGGGGGGGTAAAGTCTAGCGGCGTCTGAGGCGGCGACGGGTCGGCGACGGCGGCCATCGCCGCCAGACCGAGAGACAGGCCGAGACGACGGGCGGTGACGAGGCGGCGACGGGGCGAAGACGGCGGCCGACGTCGGTCACATAGCCGCCAGACCGAAGACACGGCCCACATTACGGGCGGCGACGAGGCGGCGACGGCGGCCAGACCGCAAACACGGCCCAGTTCCTTAGCACTTGGGAAATAAGAAACGAACGAGATCGCTCCCAGACGGCCAAGAAGCCCCAAACAGGGTCTTAAGATAGCCTAAAGGTCGCCCAAGATGGCCCTCGAAGGCCCCACCAGGGCCCCAAGAGAGGCACAAGAGGGGTAACTCGAATTGACATGTCGGGCCCTCCGCCCCAATAGGACCCCCGAGACCGCCAGCAGGCGCTCAATAAAGCCAAAACCGGCCCCGAAGAGGTCCAAAAAAGAGCTCACCGACCCCGTGTCAGAGGGGGTCCCGTGGGGGGGCTTGCAAAGAGATCCAAACCCCAAACCGCCGAAAACCGGCTCATGCAAGACATTACAGCCCGTACCTCTCCATAGCAGTTTCCATGGGCTCCTCCCTTCGTCTGGAGGTCGGTGGAATGGCGTAAGATAATCGAAAACGGAGGGACGAGGAACGGCGCGAACGTACGTTATCTGAGGACTTCGGCGATCGGCGCTGGAGCGCGCCAGAGGCGGCGCCGGAGGCGCCGCCAAGGGGGGCCCAGCGCCGATCTGATAAATCCGCGCGGAGCTAAGAACGATCAGATTGACAGGCAGCCACTGGGATATCTTCGTAAGAACCATTCAGGGCCATTAGGCCCGACCAGGGGGCCATTACGCAATATCAAGACGGATTAAGCCCAACATTGAGCTGGATGGGACGGCGCGGAACAACCAAAACTCAAGCCAGGTGACAACTTACTATGGCGGTGTTCGACCACGGATATGCCAGCGCCAGTGCCGAACTGAAACCTCTCGGGAGGTCATCTTGGAATGATGCAGGGCATGGCGGAGGAGGGAGGTGAGGGAGTAGGGGGAGCGGGCAAGGGACGAGGAGGCGCGCAACGAAGAGCCTCCTTCGACGCTGTGGCAGGGCGGCGGCCTGGGAGTCCGCTGAGCTGAAAGATTCGGCGGCACAGACGCCATACAGACAACATGTTTTGTCGGGATCGCCGTTCGCGGTCGCTCGGACGGTGTTTTCGCGCGCGCGAAATTTCTTATCACTGGTATTATCATCATCATACTCACATCACCATCACCATCACCATCACCATCACCATCACCATCATCATCATCATCATCAACAACAACAACAACCAACAACAACAACAACAACAACAACAACAACAACAACAACAACAACAACAACAACAACAACAACAACAACAATTACTAGCACGTGGGGACACACCGTTCTCACCAGTGCCAGGGTTTTCATAGGAGGCGGGCAATACCCCCACTTTGTGGGGGGGCCGGTTCAAGCTCTACCAAATTTCCAAACGACTCTTCGCCACCACCCACACCCAGCTTCCCGCCCTATGACGTTCGGACACTTCACTTCGTGGCATGCGGACGACCGTGGCTACTATTCAGGGCCCCGCGGCCGACGACGACGGCGTGCGCGCGCGAAGAAAAAACGAATGTGTCCCGCATGGTATTATTTGACAGGGATGATGGCCCTGGCAGGTGCGCAACCGTTGTCGCAGAAGTTCGAAAAAGTTGCTCGCAAAAGCCCGTTTGACAGAAATGTTTAAAAAGTGTTGGGTTTCCTACGAATCCGCAAGAGCGCGCGGGATGAGATTTTGACATTTTTTTGTTGAAAAACCATTGGTTTTTTGATGTTTTTATGTTAAAATCGCTGCGAACACTAAGGTTTTGGAAGGATTTCGTCTTGCGCGCGCGAATGTCCACTTTACCTTATTTTTTGCAAGGGATTCTTGAAATTTGATTATATTAGAACAAGAAATGTCATTTTATAGTGTTTTTTGCAAGGGAAAGCGGGGGGGAACAAAACAACCGGATCTTGATCACATCGAATTACCTGAGGCTTCCTCACGAAAATGATGAAAATGTAGCTGCGGCCTAGGCGGCGCAGGGGGGCCGTGCACCAGGGGTCCCAACAATAATTATTCTTTAGAATTAATAATGCTCAACAACAACAACAACATCCTCATCCTCGTCCTCATCCTCATCATCATCCGTATCCTTATTAGAATTGTTTCTTATTGTTATTGTCCGTGTGTCCGTGTGAAATGTATGGTTGACACTTTTATTATGCTGTCTTCTTCCCTTTCTTATTGTTTCTCCCGAGGTATGCCACATGACGCGACGCCGAATGTTCGAAGTCATAGTGCATCGACCCACAGACGGACGTCGCGCGTCCAAACCAGCCTCCACCTCCACCTCTTCCACCTCCTCCATCCACCTCCTTCACCTCTTCCACCTCCTCCATCCATGTCACTGTCCTCCTCCTCCTCCTCCTCCACCTACTCTTCTCCGTCGTGGCCTGGGCGAGCTCTACTGAGGACGGAACATTTGCAAACGAGGCGACTAGGCGCCGCCCAGGGCCTGCCCGACGGGGCCCGCAGCAACCGATCGCGCGCGGCCGCTTTCTCGCAGTCCTGTACGCGAGCGTCGACGAACGCTAATTGGGCAATCCTGCTGGCATCCGTGCGTGGGGTATTGAAAACGACCAACAACCAATATGTAGTCGCATGATGGTTCGATCAATGTGGAATGAGCCACTGGTCGAAAACTGCTTCTCCTTGGTTACGCAGTTCCCCATCCACTCAGCCCCCATACACGTTCTCCCTTTTTCTTCTCCTCCCCCTCCTGCTTCTTCCTCTCCGTCCCCCACCCCCCCGCTCTCAACCCCTCCGTACCTCCTTCCTCTCTTTGGAAACAAAATCTCCAACCTTGTTCTTCCCTTCCTCCTCTCTTTTTCCTCCCTTCCTCCTTCTGTCCCTTCCTTCCTCCTATCATACAGATACAATTTCGGAGGTCCGCGCGGATTTCTTGGATCGGCGCTGCAGACCCTGACGAAAATTGCTCCGCGTGCTAAGGGTGGCGCCGGAGGCGCTGTCAGGGGAGCGCCGCTCGAAAAAATCAGCGCGAAACTCCGAAACTCTATGCTCATGCAAGCTTTATGTTTCTCCTCCTCCTCCGCCTTCTTCTGAACATATGATCAGAACATGTCTTCCCTGGAGGAACCGATACTTGAGCCAAACGCCGTCAGCGGGTGCAAAATCGAGTTCCCAGGAAACCTGACATCAATGCTGCCTAACTCTTGCTGCGGATGCCATTCTGCACTCCTCCCAGACATGGGTGGCAACATGTTTAGATCTTCCGATCGGCCAGCGCGGGCCAGACAAAACCGGGGGAACGCGCACTGATACACGACGGCAGACGATTGAGCAGCTGGGTTTACAATCGGCTGGCATAGGCATGTGCAAAAACACGACAGTAGACAAATACGACTGCGAAAATTATCCTGGCGAAAGACCCAACCATAAGCAATTGTTGGTAACGCGTTGTGGGTGCCGCTTTCGGTGGGGCTCCATATGGGGCCACGAAGCGCTGCCTTGGATGGGGGAACCGCATGCGGACTGCGCCACCGGGGCGGGCCTTCGGTGGAGCTCCCTATGGGGCTACGAAACGCTGCCCTGGGTGGGGGAACCGCATGCGAACTGCGCCACTGGGGCCTTCGGTGGAGCTCCCTATGGTGCCACGAAACGCTGCCCTGGGTGGGGGAAGCGCATGCGAACTGCGCCACGGGGGCTTTCGGTGGAGCTCCCCATGGGGCCACGAAGCGCTGCCCTGGGTGGGGGAACCGCATGCGAGAGCAGCCACTGGGGCCTTCGGTGGAGCTCCCTATGGGGCCACGAAACGCTGCCCTGGGTGGGGGAACCGCATGCGAACACCCCCACTGGGGCCTTCGGTGGAGCTCCCTATGGGGCCACGAAACGCTGCCCTGGGTGGGGGAACCGCATGCGAACACCCCCACTGGGGCCTTCGGTGGAGCTCCCTATGGGGCTACGAAACGCTGCCCTGGGTGGGGGAACCGCATGCGAACACCCCCACTGGGGCCTTCGGTGGAGCTCCCTATGGGGCCACGAAACGCTGCCCTGGGTGGGGGAACCGCATGCGAACACCCCCACTGGGGCCTTCGGTGGAGCTCCCTATGGGGCCACGAAACGCTGCCCTGGGTGGGGGAACCGCATGCGAACACCCCCACTGGGGCCTTCGGTGGAGCTCCCTATGGGGCCACGAAACGCTGCCCTGGGTGGGGGAACCGCATGCGAACACCCCCACTGGGGCCTTCGGTGGAGCTCCCTATGGGGCCACGAAACGCTGCCCTGGGTGGGGGAACCGCATGCGAACACCCCCACTGGGGCCTTCGGTGGAGCTCCCTATGGGGCTACGAAACGCTGCCCTGGGTGGGGGAACCGCATGCGAACACCCCCACTGGGGCCTTCGGTGGAGCTCCCTATGGGGCCACGAAACGCTGCCCTGGGTGGGGGAACCGCATGCGAACACCCCCACTGGGGCCTTCGGTGGAGCTCCCTATGGGGCACGAAACGCTGCCCTGGGTGGGGGAACCGCATGCGAACACCCCCACTGGGGCCTTCGGTGGAGCTCCCTATGGGGCCACGAAACGCTGCCCTGGGTGGGGGAACCGCATGCGAACACCCCCACTGGGGCCTTCGGTGGAGCTCCCTATGGGGCCACGAAACGCTGCCCTGGGTGGGGGAACCGCATGCGAACACCCCCACTGGGGCCTTCGGTGGAGCTCCCTATGGGGCTACGAAACGCTGCCCTGGGTGGGGGAACCGCATGCGAACACCCCCACTGGGGCCTTCGGTGGAGCTCCCTATGGGGCTACGAAACGCTGCCCTGGGTGGGGGAACCGCATGCGAACACCCCCACTGGGGCCTTCGGTGGAGCTCCCTATGGGGCCACGAAACGCTGCCCTGGGTGGGGGAACCGCATGCGAACACCCCCACTGGGGCCTTCGGTGGAGCTCCCTATGGGGCTACGAAACGCTGCCCTGGGTGGGGGAACCGCATGCGAACACCCCCACTGGGGCCTTCGGTGGAGCTCCCTATGGGGCCACGAAACGCTGCCCTGGGTGGGGGAACCGCATGCGAACACCCCCACTGGGGCCTTCGGTGGAGCTCCCTATGGGGCTACGAAACGCTGCCCTGGGTGGGGGAACCGCATGCGAACACCCCCACTGGGGCCTTCGGTGGAGCTCCCTATGGGGCCACGAAACGCTGCCCTGGGTGGGGGAACCGCATGCGAACACCCCCACTGGGGCCTTCGGTGGAGCTCCCTATGGGGCCACGAAACGCTGCCCTGGGTGGGGGAACCGCATGCGAACACCCCCACTGGGGCCTTCGGTGGAGCTCCCTATGGAGCCACGAAGCGCTGTAATGGGTGGGTGAAACGCAGAGAGGAGGGAGGAGAGGGAGGAGGAGGGAGGAGGAGGGGGAGGAGGAGGAGAGGAGGAGAGGACGCGGGCACCGTCTCTTCAAAACGAGGACCCAACACCACAGGATGGTTGGGAACAAAGCTATAAGACGCCCTGTGGCGAGTCTAAACGCGCAAAACAAATTGGAGGTAGACATGGTGCAACGACAGGCGACTATGACTTGGGCGAAAACGTGCAGGGGCTCCTGACACGCGATACAATAGTTTCATACGTGTCGCAAAGCACCAAGTCATGAAGAATGGTTAACATATTGTGTGGTGTGAGCGCGCAAACGAGCACTTCACAACGAATCCTGGGCTCAAATATCCAACAGAGCAGCACGCGAACATACGTGTATATATATATATATATATATATTAGAACCATCTCGCGCGCTTCGCGCGCGATATCTGGTCGAGTGCTGACTGCATTGAGACAACAAGGCGGTCATGAATAATGAGGTCAACATTATCTGTTTTCGCCCTGCCTCTTCCTCATTCCTCCTCCTACGCATTCATCATCCGGTCGACCGGTGATCTGTCGCCAAGCTTCTTGGGAACCTCTTGACCCCCCCTGGGGGTCTCCTGGGGCGAAGATCTCGGGTTTTCGGCTCACGTTCCCGATAGTGGCCTTCGGCCCAACCCCCCACCGTGCTTGGGTTGTGGGCTTGAGGCCTCTTGAAGTTCGTTTGGAGTTCGTGGGAGCTTCCCAGGGCCTCGTGAAGGCAGTTTTGGAGGCCTCTTGGGGGCCGTTTGGGGTGTTTGTGGGGCGTCTTTTTGGGTCCCTTCGGGGCCTCGTGGGGCCCTCCATGGGGGCCTCTAAGGAACCCCTTGGGCTCTGTTGGGGGCCTCTTGAGGCCTCCTGGAGGTCTCGTGGGGCAGAAGGCTCGAATTGTCAGTTCGTGTTTCCCCTCTTGGGCCACCTTGGGGCGTTCTTGGGCCGTCTTGCGACTCTCTTGCGCCGTCGTGGCGCCCTCTTTGGGCGTCATGAGTTGATTTTAGGGGCCTCGTTCAAAAAACCTTCAAACACCCTTGAAGAACACCTTTTTTTTGTTTCGCCTCCTGAATGCCTCGGGAGTCCTTTTGACAGCATGTTGGCCGTTTTGAAACCCTCTTGGGCTGTCTTCCAGCCGTGTTGGACTAATTCTGAAATGCTCTCGTGCGGTTTTGGAGTCTCTTGGGCCATTGTGTCACCTTCGTTGACGTTTCCGAGCCCCGTGTGACGTTTTTCGAGCGCCCCCCGCCGGGCCCAAAACGGCCGGAAGGAAAATTCATGCACTTTGGGGGCCCGGAACCCCTTGCCCACACATATGTATATATATATATATATATATATATATATACACAAACACACATACACGCATACATACATACATACATACATACGTACGTACATACATACATATACATGCATACATACATTGAGTTAACACCCCATAGCGGGCGCCAGATCGTGTCTTCCCTTAACAATGTGCTGATTGGTACATCGCGTATGCATAGACAGGCTGTCGCTCCTCACATATTCCATCTCAGAATCTGCAAGTTGCTCTAAGTTCATATTCTGATAACTTGTATGTATTTCACTCGTAGTTCCCCTTGCGACCAAAGCTGGCAAGCTTCGATGGGACGAACTGTTCTGAATCGTTGCCTGCCAGCACTGAATATGGCTGCGGTGGCATCGCTTTCGAAACACCTGCCACAATCAACGTCACAGCTTCTGTGAAGGACGTATATCCAAAAACCCTATTGAACCACTTTTCAAAATTATGTGGTGCATTGCTTGTCCAAAAGATTCGGCCAATGCGCTCAGAGTCGCACGCCGCGACTATATCAGACATGGTCCAAACAGTTATGCCCCTTTTCCGCTTGTGGACTTCAGTGTTTCTTACACCGAAGCATGGTAGTGTCCGTCCATGCGGTTAAGTCCTTCGGACGCTTTCGATACAATTACTGGTCCCGACGCCTGTCGCAGTTTCTTGAAGCATTTGCCTGTCGCGGAAAAAGTTCCATGTCCCTCGGGTCGGGGCAGACAGAGCGCGACAGCTCCTTGACTGAGATCTCTATATCCGAGCGCTAGTGTGGTAGGTGGGTAAACCTTGCCACCAAAACCTCGCATGTCCTAACGTATTGGTTCGGTCGGGGTCCCTCATCCTCTTCGTCGTAAGGCGGAATTTCGCCTGGTATCCCACATTGCAAGCAGTGATCCAAGCCTAGCTCTCAAGAGAATGCCTCAACGTGTTTTTGATCCACTTCGTACCATGGCCATGCCAGCTCAAACAAGTCCACAAGTCGGTTGGGCATGTTGGACATGATGATCGAACACGAACCTTTCAGTCCTGTCCTGGACAGAGTCTGCCCTCGTTTTTAAATTCGGACGCATCTTAAATGTCTCGGTCGAGCCAGACAACACCGAAACTTGCTGCGCAACAGCAATCGACAAAATCGTTCCCGTGAGTGTTCATCCAGGTTCCCCGTGCCATGCGATTACACGCGCATGGCGAAGCTTTCCCGCTGTAAAAACATAGAGAACGTATTCCCAAGGGCTGGCAGCGCCCGGAGTGCCGCGCATGGACCTCCGGCTTCCTCGCGCGACCAGCTCGCGGTCTGCAACTGGATGACACTGCGCATGTTGGCCTTGGCGTGGGCGGGGCGCGAAGCCGACGCCTGCGTCAAGAGCGCATTGCTTCCATAGCATCAAGAATTGCGTGGTGGGCCTGCGCGAACCCGCCCCGGCGTTGGGAATCGCACGGGGTGGGGGCGGGGGGGGGAGGGGGGCTTCGCGCAGCGCGCTGGAGGGAGGGCAGGCAACAGGAACCACAGGCGGGAGGCGAGGCGAAGCTGGCGCGCGTCCTCGGGAGGGGGAGGAGGGGGAGGGAAGGGCGCGGCCTCCGCCATGACCGAAACCTCCCTCGCTGGACGGCCGCCCCCCTCCGCGCCGCCACCCGCCCGTTCGCCCCCCATCCCAATCCCTTCCCCCTCGTCCCACCCGCCCCCTGCCCTGCCCCGTCGCAACCCTGAACCTCTGCGAGCCCGAGACTGGCGCCCGACGTTTCCGAGCCCGCCGCAAATGCCCCCCGCGACGAAGGCCGCGGTCGCCCTGCGCGGTCGAGCCGGGGCCCGAAGAAGCACGGCACCCCGTCAAGGCCCGCCCGCAGGCCTCGGCCGACTTCCGACGTCGTCGGGGGGCTCCGCCCCCCCATGGGCCGCCTTTCCAGCGGGGGCCTCGGCGCCGCCGTCGGGCCCCGACGTCGCGGGAGGCGGAAGGACGGCGCCAACGCCGAGGCCCGACTGGCAACAACCGGGGGCCCTTTCCCAGAAGGGGCAGGGCGGCCAAGCGGAGCCCGGAATGCCTGAGGCGGCTCGCGTTGCTCGCTGGGCCCACGCGCCATGGGTTGGCTGGGGGGCCATGGCGCCCTCCCTCAAGGCCCAAAGGGCTGCCGTGGCCCGCGGGGCTCGCGCGGCCCAGAAAACCCGACGCGGCCCCGACGACTCGGGAAGTCCACGGGGCCCGCCGGGCTCGCGCGGCGCATGGGGCCCACTGGCACTGCGGCGCCCATGTGGCCCAAGAAATCTGCGTAGGACTTGCGGAAAGAAAAAAGGGTGGTGAGGATCCCGCGGGCCACGGGCCTCGCGAAACCCATGGAAACCCGCGAGTTCATCGCGGGGAATAAGGAGGGCCAGCGTTGTCCCTGCGCGCGCAGCGCTGGCGCTCATCGACGCGGGACTCGCGAAGACGAAGACGCGGGCGACGGCATTCAACAGAAACTCTGGTTTAAGGGAAGATTACGCCCGCGTCGGGGCCCGCAAATCCATAAATCAATAATCCCCAGCTTGAGTCCGTCATGCCCTATCCCCTCGGCAACCGCCGTCTGGAATGTAACTGGTAGGCCCCCAGTGGAAGGGTGGCTACACATGCTGTCTTCTCTTCGGAACTGCGCTGGCCTCGCTGCGCTGCGCCGCGAGCTGGGGCCGGCGCGCAAGATTGGCATCGTCGACGCTGTTAATGTATTTTCACCTCGTACCTGCGGAAGTTTTGCTGGTAACAGCCCAACATCGGAGGGGTCTTTTTCGACTCCTGGGAGGGCTAAAATTCGACACCCCTCACGAGGATCGTGGCCCCGACGAGGGGGGGCAGAAAAATGCTCGCCCCATCTGTGATCGATCGCCCGAAAGATGGCCCCAAGATGCCTCCCAGACCCCTCCCAAAGAGCCCCAAGAGGGCCCTAAGAGCGCTCCGGGAGAGCCCGCAAAGGGCTCCGAGACCTCCAACATATCGCCCAGAAGGCCCTAGTATATCCCCAAGATGTCTCCACATATCGCCAAGAAGGCCCTAGTATATCCCCAAGCACTGCGACAACGACAACGACTACGACTTCTACCGCTACTCCCACCGCTACCACCACGACTCCTACTACAACAACAACAACTACTCATACTTCTACCGCTACTGCTACTGCTACTACTACTACTACTACTACTACTACTACTACTACTACTACTACTACTACTACTTACTACTACTACTACTACTACTACTACTACTACTACTACTACTACTACTACTACTACTACTACTACTACTACTACTACTACTACTACTACTACTACTACTCCTCTCACTCCTACTACTGCCACTTCTTCTTCTTCTACGACCACTACTGCTACTTCTGCTACTACTACTACTATCACTACTAATTCTACTACGACGGCTACTGCTATTGCTACTGCTACTGCTAGTGCCACTGCTACTGGTAGTGCTATTACTACTACTGCTACTACTACTAGTACTACTACTACTATCTACTACTACTACTACTACTACTGTACTACTACTACTACTACTACTACTACTACTACTACTACGACTACGACTACGACTCATACTACTACTACTACTACTATTATTACTACTACTACTACCACTACTACTACATCTACATCTACTACTACTACTACTACTACTACTACTACTACTACTACTACTACTACAACTACTACTACTACTACTACTACTACTACTACTACTACTACTAGTACTAGTACTAGTACTAGTACTAGTACTACTACTACTACTGCTACTACTACTATTACTACCACTACCACTGCTACTAGTACTACTGCTACCATTACTACTGGGACTACTACGACTGCTGCTACTAGTACTAAGACTACTACTTCTACTATTACTACTAGTCGTATTACTGCTACTACCACGACTACTACCACTACTACTACTAAGACTACCACCACTACTACTACTGCTACTGCTACTACTACTACTAGTACTACTGCTACTACTCCTACTACTACTACTACTACTACTACTACTACTACTACTACTAGTACTAGTACTAGTACTAGTACTACTACTACTACTACTACTACCACTACTACTAAATCAAGTACTACTATTTCTACTCATGGTGCTACGGCTACTACTACTACTACTACTACTACCACTACCACTACTACTACTACTACTACTACTACTACTACTACTACTACCACTACTA